>JAWQFY010000451.1:0-31151 GCA_037055185.1 Capillidium rhysosporum | reverse complement strand
AAAAAATTAAAATATATTAGTAAAAAGTATAAAATATTATAATATTTAATATTATAAATAATAGTATTATTAAAATAAAGTTAATTAATATTTTTTTTAAAATTTAAGTATTAAAATTTATATTATAATAATAAAATAAAAAGTAATTATATTATTTAAGTTTTATTTTTATTTATTATTTAATATATATTTTAAAATTTTAACTATAATTATATTAAAAATATATAGAGTTTTATTAAATTAAAAAAGTATTTATATATTTTTATTTTAAAGTTTTAGAATTTTTAATAAATTATTAAGTATTTAAAATTATTTATAAGCTAGATATAAAGCTTAATAATTATTTAATTAATATATTTAAATAAAAATTAGTATTTAATTTTTATATATTAAAATACTTTTAATAATAATAAATAGTATTTAACTACTATATATATAAATAAAATATATTTATTAATAAAAAATAATACTTATTATATATTTAATATAAAAAATAATAGCTTATTAAATATATAGTAACTAATTAAAACAAAATAAAATAATTTTTGCTAAATAAAATACAAATTTATTAATTTTAACTTTAATTATAATTTATATTTAAATTACTAATTTTATAAAAAAAATTTATATAAAAATTTAAAAAATAATTTTAGTACTAATAATTATAATTATAGATAAAGTTATATATATAATATTATTATAAAAGTTTTATTAAAACTTTAAATCAAACTAATAAATTTTAATTAAATTTTAAAATTTAAAAATATTATTTATAGTTAAAAAAAACTATTTTTTTTAAAAGAAAAAAGATAATAGTTTAATTTTATATAAAAACTATGTAAAAAATTCATTATATACTACTTTATATTAATGTTTACTATATTTATATTTTTACTTTTAACTAATAATTTTTTTAAAATTAGTAAAAAGCAGTATTTAAAAAAAAGAAAACATTTTTTAAATTATAAAATAAGTTAATAGTTTTAAACTAAATTTTTTTTTAAATAATAAAATTTTATATAAAATTATTTAATATTTTGAAAAATATAGAGAAAAAGCTTTTATATATAGCTAATTTAACTTAAGATTACAGATTTTAAATGCTAGGCTAACAATAATTAGCTGCTAAATCTATTTAATCTCCTATAAAACAGATAGAAAATGACTTTATTAGGTAAAATCAATAATAAATATTTTTTTAAAATATAGAGCAAAGCAAAAAAAATGTAACTAAGTTTATAGTATAACATATATATATACAAATATAAAATTTGTAACTTAAATAGGCTTTTTCTTTAAGTTTTCATACTTTGTCTTTAAGATTATAGAGCTTTTTCTAATCTTGTACTAATAATCAAGATATAAATTTTACTTTAAAAACAAAATAGTTTAGTTTACTATAAGGTCAAACATAAATATAACATCATTATAATTGAAAAATTTTAAATGAAAGTGATTTTATAAGTTGGATTTAAAATTGTAAAAATTAAAATCCAAAATTTTGAGAAATTTTTAATGTATAAAAGTTAGCAGTTTAGAACATAAGTAGCAGAGTTTTCAGCTATACTTGGTTTAAAAAACTATTTTAGTTGTCTAAAGTGACTCTATTTTTAAAATAAACTTATTCATCATCATCATCATCTTCCTCCTCTACACCATCATCATCTTCTTCATCAGAACCAGAAGCCACGTTTTCCCCTTCAGATTCAGAATCGCTCTCATCGCCATCATCCCCAGGTAAAGAAGTTGATTTTTTAAGACCCTTCATCTTACGTGTTTGTAATTTACCAAAGTCTTGCTTTTCCATGTGAATACGGCCATATTTATCACCCATATCGTCATGCTCAATATTCTTCTTCTTTTTAGGCTATATACGTGTGGTTAATATTTTTAAGTTGCTAAATTCAATGTATTTACCTTAAGTTCTTTAGGAACACGAGTAGCAACTTTCATTTGATCAGAATCAGCGAGTTGAGTACGTCGTATAGTCATATCAAATGAAGGACCCATCTCTATTAACTCAACTCTAGGTATTCTGGTTCCAGATTTTTTTAAATCAATTGAATATACTCTTAAATGAATAGGCTTGGGAAGATCTGTCGTAGCTGGCCCAGTGGTCACAACTATGACATGCTCTAAACCCTGTAAGTTTATCTGATCAACTACTTGACCGTGATACATATCAATTAAAATGTTTTTGAAACGAATGTAGATTTCATCTTGCTCAAATTCCTCGCCATTGAAAAGAAAACAAGGTTTGTTTCCAAGTGCACATTTGTCAGACTAAATAATCAATTATTAAAAATTATAGAGCAATATTTACCTTAAAATCCTTAATAAATTTTGCTTTAACTACACCAACTTCTATCATATCGAGTACAGTATAGTCAAATAATCGAATAAAAGTCAAATTGTTTGGTCGTTTTTTAGAGTGGTTACCAAATACCATTAAAGAAGCATCGTTCTTCCTTGCAAAAAATTCTAATGAAGTAGAATCATCAAAAGGATGAATATCGTTTTTCTTTGTGAAATTGATGGCATCTGGTTTTTTAAGTGTATACTAAATATTATTAATTAGTATATATAAAATATTAATAAATACAAGATCCAATAACGCATTGTTAACTATGTTGGAAGTTGTTGAACCTCTGATAAATATTGCTTTTTTAACATTTTCAATAACTTTCGAGCTTCTTTTCTCTAAAGCACGCTTAGAACGAGCATTCTTTGGCTTTCTGATAGTAAAAGAAACAAATAAAATTAATTAGTAATGCATTTATATATAAAAATTTACGGAACTTTCAACATGACTTATTTAAATTTAAACTTGAGTAATTAAAAACAAGCAAATATTTTTTAAAATAAAATTTGAATGTATGATTTTAATTGTAAGCTAAAATTTTTTAACATAGAAATTTGATAATTTGTAAATTTGTGCAAATTTTATGAAATTTACAAAGGTTTTAAATGCTAATAAAACTAAAATTTTAGCTTTTTTAATACCTGATAGCAGCATATTAGCTAATATTTTAGTAAATAATTTTAACTTACTATTTTTATATATTTTTATTCTTAATAGCATATATATATATAAAATAAATATTTGTGATACTTAAGTAATTGTTTTTAGTTAAAATTTCTTTACTATAATTTATAGTTAACTTTATTAATAAAAGTATCAATTTCAAACATTTTTACAATATACAAAATATTTTAGAAAATTTTATTGAAATAAAGTAAAAAAACCTTTACTTTTACTATTTAAATATATTTAAATATTGTTAAAATTTACCTTAAATATTTAGAAAAACTGTTTTAATTTATAGATAATTAATATTAAAAAAGCTTTATTTTTTATATATTTATAAAACTAAGCTAATAAATTACTTTAAGCTAAATTATTAAATAAAAAAATTAACTTTTAACTTATATATAATAATCAATTTATAATATTTAATATTAGCAATATTACTTTAAATAAAATTAATTAGCTTACTACTAAAATTAGCTTTTATATTTTTAAAACAAGGCTTATATATTATATATATAAGTTAAAGTAATTTAATAATATATATATATATATAAACCTTATTAAAGTTAACTAAACTTTAATAAATGCTACTTTTTAAATTAAATTAATAATTTAAGCTATATATAAAATTTAAAAAATACTAAATTAGATAAATTATACTAAAATAATAAGTAAAAATATATTTATTAATATATAAAAATTTAGATTAAAAAAAGTAAATAAAACAGCCATTTAAAATTTTAAAAAAAGTAACACTAATAAAAATATATATAAAATAACTAAAAAATCTAGTTTTATTAAAATTAAGTTAATAAATATATTTATTACTTTTACTAAAATAATAATTTAAAGTTTATATATTTTTAAGCCTTAAAATTTAGAAATAAATATTTTATCTACCTATATATATTAAAAAATAAATTTAAAAATATTTAATTTTATAATTATTAATAAAAAAAAATATTAAATATATAATTTTTTTACTTTTTTTTTATAATTATTAAAATAAATTTTATTTAAATTAAAATAAAAAATACTTAAATAAAAATAGTAAAAAAAATTTTTATTTGTAAAATATTTATAAATTAATTTTTAACTTTATAAATAAAAAATTTATAAATAATGTAAAATATATATTTATTAAAAATTAATTTTTTCAAATATAATACTGTAATATCCAATATTTAGTAAAATACTAGTAGCAATTTTTATATTATACAATATAAAATATTATAATGTAGAAGTGGTAGCAAACATAAGCATTTGTACAAAGAAGTTAGTAAATAGTAATAAAGTAAAATTAACTTTATTATTAATTATAGTAGTAGTAAATGTAAATGCTTAGTAAGCAATATAAATAAGTAAAATCAATGATAATTTAATAGCAAAATTGATATACATTTATAGATAGTTTAGGTTATAAATGGCAATAGCTGCAAGAACTTTAACCAACTAATATCAAAGAGGTATTTAAATCTAATATATAAAATTTATAAGAGAAAATGAAAGTATTTATAATTTTAAACAGCCTTTATATTTTCAACAAAATAAAAAAATAAAAATAAAACAAAAATAAGAAATAAATATAAATATTTTACTATTATATAGCAAAGATAGCTTTGTAAATAATTTTATTTAATTTAAAATAATTTTATAAAAAGTTGAATTATTAGCTATTATAATTTATTATATGTTAGTAATATAAAGTTTTTTATTAATTAGTATTAGCAGCTATACTAAACTTATTTTTAAACATTAAGCTTATAAATTCTTAAGTGAAAATAATAAAATAAAGAATATTTTTTATTTAAAATTTGAATTAAATTGTCAAATTTTATTATATAAAGTTATTGAAATAAATTTGTATAATTTTATTATCTAAAATTAGATTAGAAAATGATAAAAATCAAATAAGCTTGGAAAAAAAAGGTAAAAAATAATGAAAATAGTTACTAAGTTAGTAATTTATAAAGTTGCTAAGCAATAAAACATTATAAATACTAATTATATTTAAAATATTTACTATAGTTAAAGCTTATATATTAGTAGTATTATTAAGTTTTATTAAATTATTAAATTAAAAATAAGATTATTAGCTTTATTATATTTTTAACTTAAAGATAATTATTTTAATTTTAATATATTATTAATTTAAAGTTAATTATTATAAATTAATTATACTTTAAAATTTTAAAATTATATTAAAATAGTAATATAAAAAAGATATAAAAGAATTTATATAAAATAAAATAAAGTATTTAAATAATATACTAATAGTTTACTTATAAAAGTATTAAGTAAACTTTAAAAAATAAAATAAAAGTTTATATTAAAAATGATTAAGTAAGTAAACTTATAATAAATTTTATTTTAAAATAAAATAAATTACTAGTAAACTATTTAAAAAAATAATAAACTTTTACATTTAATAATAAAATAGTTTTATTATATAAAGTTTTAAATAAAAATATATGTTAATAATAAAAAATATATAATTTTAAAAAAAATTTAATAAAAATTTATATAAATATTAAAACTGTATTAATAGACTTTTTAATAAAATGAGTTTTAATAAAAACAATAGGTATTTAAGTCTAATATACTATATAAAAATATTATAGTTTTAGTTTGAAATATAGTATATTTAAATTTATATAATAGTTATAATTATTTAATATATTAAAATTTATATTTAAATATATACTAAATTTATAATATTTATTATTATTTAATTAAAAATTTGTTTTTTTAATTCAATATTTTAAATAAAGGTAAATTTAAATTAATATTTATACTATTAAATAAAATGATAATTATAAATAAAAAATATTATTATTAATAGTTGCTATTTATTATATATATATTAATTTTTTAAAACATTTTTATTTTTATTTTTAGCTTTTTCTTTTTTAAATATTTTTATATTTTATAAATATAATTTTAATAGTATTACTTACATTATAAAAATTATATATCATTTTTAAAATTTTAGTTTTTTATATAGTTTAGCTAACTTTATATATATTTAAATTTATTTTAAAATTCTATTTAAAATATATTAATATTTTAATTAGTTATTTAAATTATAAATTATAAATTTATTTAAAAAATATTTTTATACTTAAAAAATAAATAAATAAATAGTTTAAATTAAAGCTTTTACTTAAAATTTTAGCCTAAATATATTTTCTAGCTTAGCTTAAATAATTTATTATTTTAAAAGTATAGTATTTTTAAAATTTATTATATTTGTATTTTTGGCTTATTTAAATTAAAAAAAAGCTTATTTTATATAAAAGTGTTTTTTTTTTAAATTATAGCAATGATTTTAATATTTTAATATTATATATATTAATAACTATTTTTTTAAAATTTTAGTTTTAAATTTTTAATAAATTATATCTAAAAATTATAAGTTATTAAACATTATAAAATTTTTATTTTTTATAACTTATTTATATTTATTAAAAATGCTAATTAAAAAATATATAAATTTTTTAATTACTAACTTTATTTAAAATATCTACTATATAGTAAATAAGACTAAAATAAATATAATAAAATTTTAAACTACTACTTTTACTACTAAACTATTTTACTCTTATATTAAAATTTATTTTAATATAGTTTTTTTTAAAAGTTAAAATTTAGCATTTATTAATATATTTTCTTTAAGCTATATATTACTTTTTAATATATTTTTATTTTTAAGCTTTTAGTTTATTTTTAATATATACTAAATAACTAAATTTATATTTTAATAATTTATAAATAAAACTTATTTTAAAATTTATTTTAACTTTAAAACTTTTTTTTTTAAACTTTATTATTTTTATTAAGTTTTTTAGCTAATATCTTAGATAATAAAAAATATTTTTTACTTTACTTTTATCTTTTATTATTATTATTATTTTATAATAGATAAAAAGTACTTTTTTATTTTAAATTTTTCCTATAAAAACTAGATAATAATAATAAATATATATTTTTAATTATTTAAAATTTTATTAAATTAGTTTTTTATATATTTAAACTACTTTATATAAATTTTCTATTTATTATATTAGTTTATATATTATTTTATAGCTATAAATTTTAAATATAAGCTTTGTTATATATTTTTTACAAATTTTATCTATTATAAAATATTTTTATAAAATTGAAAACTTTTATATATATATATATTTTTACTTAAAAGTTAATAGCTATTATTATTTTCTAATTTTATTATTAAATCTATATTTATACTAAAGCTAATTTTATTTTTTAAAATAAATTTTCTAATATATAAATTTTATTTAAAAATAATTTACTTTATAAACTACTTATAATAATATATTATATAGTAAATAATAAGTATTAACTTTTATTTATAGCTTATATAATTAACTTTTAATTTATTAATAATATATTAATAAAGTTTTAAATATTTAAATAAGCTTAAAATAAAAACTTAATCTTTTTATTATTAATTTAATTTTACTATAAGATATATTTATAAGCTAAATTTAATATAATGTATTAAAACTTAAATAAATAATATATCTAACTTTATAAATAATAAATTAAATCATTATAAAACTTTATTATAATTAATTTAATATTGAATAATAAGCTTTTTTTATACTTTTATATAATAATTTATATATTTTTTATTTTACTTTTTTAAATATATTAAAGCTATATTTTATAAGAAAAGTTGTTATAATATTCTAATTTAATTATTTTACTTATACTTTATATATATATTTACTATTAAAAAACTTGCTTTTTAAGTTATATATATTTTAAATTAACTATTATATATATATAATTTAGTAAATTTTACTGAAAAAATAGCTAATATAAATATTAAAATTATTATTTATTAAATTATAACTTTTATAATATTTTGCTAATTTTTTGACATATATTTATAAATAAACTCTTATTTTTTATAGTTATTATATTATTATAATATTTTATACTATATAACTTAATTGCTAGCTTTAGATTAATACTATAAACTAGTTGTTATACTACTAAAAAAAACTATTCTTTTAGCTATAAAAAGTCTAAATTTTCAAATTAAATATTAAAAAGCTTTTTTTATTTTTTTTAATAAAATTATAGTTATAAACTATACTTAATAATTTTTAAATTTATTTGTCTTTTCACTTTTTTAAATTTAAAGCTTTTTTTGTTTTATATCAAAAAATTAAGCTTTATAAATTTTTAAAAAACTATATAGATATATATAAAAGATTATTATAATAAAAAATATATATTTTAAGTATAATATACTTATGTTTTAATTTATTTTTATTTATTTTATTATATGTTTTCTTATAGTATAATTTATAGATTTTTCTAATACAATTATTATATTTCTTTTAGTTTTACTTTTACTTTTTTTATTTAGTATTTTTAGAAATTCTTTAGTTAACTTTTAAAAGTTTGCTATTTTTTAGTGATTTATTCTTAATACTATACTTATAACTTACCTTTTTTTTTCCTTATACTATTTCTTCTTTAATGATAAATTTTTTTCTTACCTTTTATTTACTTAAAAAATTATTTCAACTACTTTAAATAACTTTCTTTCAAAATTTGTCAATTAGCTATATATATGAAATAATATTTTTACTTTTAAAAGTAAACCTATAAAAACCAGGATGCTAACTCTAAATTCTACTAGCTTAAAAGTACAGAATTTTCTAAAATTTCTCTATTCTTTAACTTTGCTCCCATACCAAGAAACTTATTTTATTCTTTTTAGCTGTTTCAACTGCATTTGTATACTAAACTATTAATTATCACACATACTTTACAATGCCAAATATTCAAAAATAAGACCTATATAATTAGTACAATAGCTAAATTGTTTTGTTAAAAGTCAGTGTTTAAATATTACATAGATTATTATCTACTATTAAACATATAATGTATTAAAGAAAGTATATCAGCAACTACTTTATTTAAAAAATTAAGTATGATTTAGATAGAACATTTAAATATGCTAATATAAATAAAAAGCAATTCTAATTAGATCCTAATAGTTTAATTTTAACTTATATTACTATTACTTTTCAAAAGTTAATAAACAAAATTAAGATTAATCTTCCTCCTCATTAACAAACTCAACGTAATTCTCCGGAATAAGACCTATAGACTCATCTTTAAAATAACCAACTAACCAACCTTCACATTGTCGATAGTGAATATATAATTCGTCCCCTTTTTTAAAGCTCAATTCGGTAGGATTTTCTGCTTCGAAATCATATAAAGCTATGACTTTTCCGCTAGCTTTCGTACCACGCGTTTCGGAGTCCTCTGGTTCCTCTAGGCCACCCATACTAGCTGGTAAAGATTTTCCCCAATGTCGCACATCCTCTGGTGGAAACCCAAAATCACGAATCTGGACCGATTGATCCTGCCAAAATTCTTATATAATAATTAGAAAAAATAGGGTAAATAATGCAAAATAAAATACAATTATAAAACAAAATGTATGAAAATATTACCTTGGCGTAATCTTAACTACATGTGAAAATATAGGCTTAATTAGTATAATTTTTTTTGATGTTTAAATAGGTAGCTTAAAAATATATATAAAATAAACTAAATTTAATAATAAATGGAATACAATAAATTATAATTTAAAAATAGCAATGTTAAGTCTGTAATAAAAAAATTACCGCTTTTTCAGTGGCTGGTAAGCTTTCAATAGAAGTTAAAAATTCTAAAATTTGGCTATTTTTGCTGCCAGTTGCTTTTCCATGATTCTTATCGTTATTAGTAGAAACAGTTGCACTCATATTTGATTTAGATATTAAATTTATAAATTAAACTATGCAGAATTTTCCGAGTTATCTTAAGAAAGTTGATAGTAAATTCTACGGAAGGTAAATAGGTGTTAATTGATGTTAGTATGAAATAAAAGGAAAGCTTTTATGTTTATTATATTTGAGTAATTATGGCGTTTTGCTTCCATATTTTATAAGTTGGATCGTGGTTACTAAAATTAAGATATGATTTAATAAATGATTGGCTGTAAATTTGCTTTAAGATATCACTTAAAGATAAATTATAAATATGAATGTGCAACATGGTTAAAAGATGTCAGGATTTAATATTGGTTTTGAGAATGTATGGCAAGACCATGAACCAGCAATTGAAGATTTTTCCAGCCTACCTGATATAAATCTAGATATACAAAATGATGAAAATAAAGGGTATAGCTCTGATCCACAAATACATGAAATCAAAAATGAAATGAAAAAAGACGATATACATGAGACATTCAAAAGTTTTGAAAATCCTAAAGGTAGTAAAATTTATTTAATTTTTTAATTTTTAAAAAAAATTAATAGATTTAATCTCAAGCAAGGAGGAAAATTTCAAATCTTTATCGAATTTTCAGCTCGAGAGTCAAGATGGTTTTGGTGATTTTAATACCGCTTCTCAAAATGATTTCAACAAAGTTCAGGACAAATCCTATTATTTTGAAAAAGGAAATGATCACTCATTTAAACATTCAGCACTCCCAGAAATTAAAAATGAAGAAAACACCAATTTTTCTTTAAAAGGTATATTTTGCTAAATTAATTAGCGTTTATTTAAACGTACTATAGATGACGCTAATTCTAACGATCAATTTGATGAATTTAAAACTACTTTGAATGATGAAGATGACGGTTTTGGCGAATTCTCTTCTACTTTTATGGAAGCTCCGCCTACGCAAGATAACTTAAAAAGTATACCTGAAACTGGGGCAATTCAAAACAACACGCTTTTATCTGATGATGGTTTCGGTGATTTTTCAGATATGATAGAAAATGTGACCAAAAATAGTAGTAACGATGAATTTGATGACTTTCCTGATTTACAAGAAACTAATAATTTAAATGATGAAGATACGGGATTTGGAGGTTTTTCTAATTCAATGGAGAATGATTCCAAAAAGGCTAATGACGATGGCTTTGGAGATTTTTCTGCTTTAGACAACGTTACTAATACCGAAAATGATGAAGATGCGGGATTTGGAGATTTTTCTAATTCAATAGAGGATGATTCCAAAAAGGCTAATGACGATGGCTTTGGAGATTTTTCTGTTTTAGATAACGTTACTAATACCGAAAATGATGATGGATTTGGAGATTTCTCTGCTTTAGATGACGTTACTAATACCGAAAATGATAATGGATTCGGAGATTTTTCTGTTTTAGTCAAGAATAATATCACTGAAGGGAATGATCAATTTGAATTTGGAACTTTCGCTACCGATTTTGAAGAGCCAGCAACTATTACTGACAACCAGCTTGATTTTGATGAATTTGAATCGACCTCATTTTCAGCTGTAAACTCCTTTCACAAAGTAACTTCAGAAAATGTTAATACTGTAGATACATCATTTTTACCAGAAATTAAAAGTTTGCCGGTATAAATTGGGTAGAGTTTGTTCAACTAATTTATTTTTGCTTTATTTCTTATAGGCGCCTATAGGTGATATTTTACCAGATTTGAATAGCGCTTTAAATAATTTATTTGGCCCGAGTTCGCATGTTTTTAAACCAATTGATGAAAAAGATCTAGAAGCACCGACAGCTCCTATTTATAATCAGTATGTTTTATAGCTTTCAATTACTTACCGTGTTAAGGGACCTATATTCAGAATTGTCTCAGCCTACGCTACGTTCTAAAAGACCCTTTCAATGGAAAAACTCCGCCTGTCAAGTGAAATTTCTTCTAGCTAATGGTATCTCGGAAAAAATACAAGTATATATTATAATTTATTGTTTTAATTAGTTTTAGACGAGAGTTAGAGAACAATGGGGGACTGATAATACTCCTAAACCTAAATGGTCATTTACTCCAAACTCATTTGTGGGAAAAAACATGCCAACAAAACGCACACCCACAATGCCATCTCCTGTACCTACTACCCAACCTATCCAGCTTTTATCATCTCGTAATATTTTATTTCATATAGTACTTTAACGCTTTTTAGAAATGCCTAGGCAAGTAAGCTTAGATAAATTTAGTGTACCTGTGCAGGAGTTACTGAACAAACTACCTAATTTGAGTTTTATTAATGGTTCTCCTAAGAAAGCTCAAAGTGAAGAATCTCCACAGCTTGAGCTTTTAATTCAAGCTACACCTCCTAGTTTTAATCCTTCTCCTTCATTAGCTAGTACTGGTACATTAATAAACTTGTTGGACTAAACATGAAAAAAGCATTTTGTTTTTATAGTAAATGTTAACATAATTTTTGCATTTGTGAAAGCTAAATATTAAATATTATAAAAAGTTGGTTGAATAGCTTTGAGTTTAATAATGCTAAAGCTATAGGTAAAGTCTATAATATTTTTTAAATTAATAAAAATTTAGTAATTTACATTTATTAAAACAAAAACTATATACAGCTGCAGTTTTATATTTATAAAAATTAAATTAAATTTTTTATATTACTTTTAAATTATACTAACCAAAATTTTTGTTATTTTTTATTTTAGTAATTAATGATTTTTTAATAACTTAATATATAAAAAATAAATATATTTAGAATTTGTATTTTATAAAAATTTCAAAAAAAATAAATAAAATTAAAAAAAAATCTAAATTTAAATAGATATAAAAGTTATATAAAATTTATATTTATTATTTAATATACTTAATATTTAATATATATAAAATTTTTTATTTAGTAATTTTAAATATTATAAAAAATTTGAATTTTATTTAAAAAAATATAAAAGCTAATTTTAGTATAGTTAATAAAATAAAATTTAATAGTAAGTTATATATTTTTAGCTTTTTATTTATATAAGTTTATATATAAAATTAACTAAAAAATTTAATTTATTTTTATAAAGTTTTTTTAAAACTATATTAATTTTTTTAAAAGAGTACCTTGAATTTTAACTAATTTATATATATAATTATATAATTAATTAAAATAGCTTAAATAATTTTAATAAAAATAAAAAAGTTTTTTATATAATAAAAACCAAAGTAAAATTAAAATATAATTAATTAATATTTTAAAGATATAAATACTTATTTTACTATATATATATAATATTTTTATTTTTTTACTTTTTTTATAAAATTAATATAATATTTTTTAAAGCTTTATATATAAATTATAGTATTTATAATATAATCTAAATATACTATAACTTAAGCTAATATATAATACTTTAGTTAGTATATTAGACTTAAGTATTTATTATTTTAATTATATATTAATATTGTTCTTTTTAAAATTAACATAAAACTAAGTTAAAATAATGTCTTTTTTATTAGAAGTTAAACTGCTAAAACATATAATAATATTAACTTGCTATTGAAACAAATCTTTAATTAAAACTCTCCAATATTATTATCACTACATTATTGATTTAATAAGTATTATTCTCTAGAATAATTTATCAACTATTTGATTTGCCTTAGAAATAATAATAATCTTTATTTTATGCAGCCTACTTGACTCCTTTATAAGTAATTAAATAAATATACTATTGAGGATTTTTTTTACTTTAAATAAAAACCTTTATATATTTTATTTTTATATCACTATTTTAATATTTCTAAAATTTTAAAGTATAATTAAACTAAAGCACTTAGTCCCAACTAAACTGAATAATAAAATTTTTATACTACTATCAAAATAAGCTTACTAATAGCTATAATGCTTCTTTATTTACTTAGACCTTATAGACATACTTAAAGTACTTGCCTTTTATTCAAGCTTTAATCAATTAAGTTGCTACTTTTTAAACAGCTACTTAGTAAAATCTTAACAGTATTTATTATTTTCTTAGTAATAGCTAACTTTAAATTATTTTTTAAATAATTTTACTTTAAATTTATCTTATTTATTTATTTAGTAGTAGTATTTTAGCTATATTTTTAAATTTTAAAAATATTATATACTATTTTTATTAAAAATTTAATTAATTAATTAATTTTAAACTTTTTAAGCTTATTTTTAAACTTTTATTTTAATTAGCTAAAAATTAAGCCTTTTTATATCAATAAAGTTTTATATACTAATTTATAATAGTAATAAATTAAATTAATAAAATTAGATAAAAATAAAATTTTACTTTTTAAATATTAAACAGCTAATAATATTTAGTATATTTTAATAAATGTTATTTAATTTTTAAAAAATAAACTAGCTTTATAATAACTAATTACTTTTAAAAATATATTTACTACTATATATTAAATATACTTTTTTAAAAATTAAAAATAATATATATTTAAATATTACTATAATAGTAAAATTTTAAATTAGCAATTATTAAAATTATATTATTATATAGTATAAATATAATAAATATATATTTAATATTATAAAATATTATTTTAAATTTTAAAAAGCTTTATATTACTAAAGCTTATTTAATTATATAAAGTAAATTTAATATAATCTAAATTTATATATATATATATAGCTATATTTTTTCTACTATATAAAAAAAAGTATATAATTTTATAGTATATAATAATATAAAATATAAAGTCATCTAATTATTATTTTTAAGCTAAATTAATATATATATATAATTAAATAATATTCAAATTTTATAAAAAGTAAAACTTTACTTTTAAGCTACAAAATATTATTAAAGCTTTTATACTAAAAATATTTTTTATATAAAAAAAATAAATTAAAAAATTATATAAATTATTTAAATAAAAACATTTAAACTTATATAGCTATACTTTATAAATAAAAATAAAACCTTTTTTATATAGCTATAAAAGTAAAATTCATATAAATTAGCTTAATTTAAATTATAAAAAATGCTTAGTATATTAAAAATAAAGTTTTTAGTATAAAAATATATATATTTAATATATATAAAGTACTTATAATACTATTTTAGTAATATAGCTATAAAAATATAGATTACTTAAATAATTTATTTAAAATTAATTAATTAACTTTAATATATAAAATTATAAATAATATAAAGTTATTATCTTTTATACTACTATAATTATTAAGAATAATATATAATTTTATAATTATAGTATATAAAATAATAGTATTAAGCTTTTTAATTAATATAAAATTTTGATTTTTATATAATAGAAAACTACTTTTAGTCTAAATTTTAACTTTATTAAAATGTTTAAATATTTTTAAAAAAAGCTTAAAAAAGTTTATAAATATTATACTTTATCTTTTTATATAATAAGGTAGAAAAAAAGTAATAATTTATAAATTTATATTTAGATTTATAAATTATAATTCTATAAAAAATACTAGTAAAATTATTTTAAAATTTAACACATTATTTATTTTAAAGTTTTGATATATTTTTAATATATCTAAATTTCAAAGAGGTATATATATTTCTAAATAATAGGTATACTTTTATTAATATTATTTATTTTTTTAAAAAAACTTTTAATAAAGTTACTAAGTGTTATCAGCTTTTCAATATACGAAAAATAAATAAATTTATTTATTTTTAATAAATTTTATTAGCTTAATTTTTTATTATTCAATTTTTAAAATCAAAATTAGTTACTTGAAAAAGTAGCTAATCACCTAATTATAAACTGTAGCTTTAAATTTCCAATTCATTTTAATAAACATTTTAAAATCTAAGGTACTAAAAAAATTGATTTAAATTTATAGCTCCTAACTACAAAATATTAAGCTGGTACTCTATTTAAAATATGCTGTATATTAAAATTTTGGAAAGGCGTCTACTTTAATGAACTGATTATTAATTTTATATCTGATCTGTAACATATTTTAAAAAATACAAACTTCTATTGAAACTGTAAAACTTCACGTCATTCCGACTATCTTAAAAGAAAAGTTGGTACAAAATTAAATAAAATCAATTTTATCACAGTAAACTAACTCTACTAAAAAAAGGAGATAAGTTAAAGAATACGTTTGATCAGCAGCAAATTTTATAAAATAGTAAGTTCCTACGATCCTAACCTACCTGTGTAACACCTAACCAAATCTATGTGATCCGTTTATCTAAGAAATTTTTGGTTCAATTTTTAAGTTTAAGTTAAAATATATTATCGAATTTAATTTAAAGTTTGATTTAATTTTATTTCAGTTGTCAGTATAATTTATTAAATTTCTTAGTTGTAGTATTGAGGAAGCAGCCTAACATTTCTGTCCATTCTACCATTTCGAAGTTCAAGATCCTATAGTTTAAACTGAGAAGTTGAGATATATCGTTATTTTAAAAAACAATTATGAATTTTTGATATTACTAGCATGTGCTGGTAGAACTGCTTATTATGTTCTTTATGTGAGTATAACTCGGTAGTAACGGAAACTATACCTCTAGAAATAATTGAAACTTTAAGTCTAATAGCGAACCTTTAACTACGTCGAAGGCTAGTCTAAAGTATCGTTACTTTATGATAGTTGCAAGTATAATTCGAGAAAAGATAATTTAATATCGACAGATTGCCTTTCCCAGCAAATATTTATACTAACTTATAGTATATATTAAATCTAAATTATTTGTTTAGATGAGATTGCGGATTTAGAAGGTTAACGATATCCAGTACAACTCTATTATAATACAGAAAATATTTTCTCTCATTTATTCAAGTTTAATCAGGATCTGTACGCCACCGAAGAGATTTCCGAGTTCTATATTAAAGTTGCCGATAGATTCCAAATTAAGGATAAGGCTTACAAGTCGGGGTTGATGCGTTTGACAAAATTAAATCCCGAGTTGCAGAAGTTGTTACTTGCTGAAAAAATTAAAAGCATACTCATATTAAGCTTACATAATTCGGTGAAAATAATAAAACTTATATATATAGATTAAGAACATGTTTTTTAAAACATTGGTAGTACCTAATTTAAACCAAGCTATCCGTTCTAGAACTCTTCATCTACCTATATATGTAGTAAAATAAATGTGTTTTTTTGCATTCACTCTCTCCTGGCGTGTTTACCACCAATTTAACTAATTTGAACCAGCCGAATAACAAAATAAGCAACTTCTTTCAACGGTAACCGTTGCGTTCACGTATGGAGAAGTCATGTGTGGTATGTAGATGAGTTCTTTGTACTTCACATTCCAAGCATATGAAGTCATATAAAGAAGAGTACCAATAATCTGGTATCTATAGTTTTGTTAACGTATTCTGGTAAATAAGTTTGATATTTGTAACTACGTACCTAAACTTTAAAAGATCAATCAGTTCTATTGGTTTATGGTTCAGTAATCCTTATTTTCACCCTAATCCAGGATATCAGTTGGATCGTACCTTGTGAATCCAACCGTCTCGATCCTATTTTGGTTGATCTTACACGCCTAGATCGGGATCAAAAGTTTCAATTCCCGTTTAACCATTATGTAAAACTTATGTTTACTAACACACATTTACATCTTTAGCACATTTTACATTCATACTCCCTCATAAATTTCTATTAGAAATGGAGTTGGGTAAGGTTGATAGAGATCTGAATTGTTTAATGGATAGAGTAGAATTCTGATATTAAAAATGAGAAAGAAAATTTAGCTACAATGCATCATATATTGCCTATCCAGAAAGAAAAGCTCGTATCACCGCTTAGTTGCGATCTAAAAAATACATACAATGATGTCACCTCAAAGCTTAAACTTCCACTACCTTGTTTACTATTGCTACACTCAAAGGTAAAGTAGGTGCTTGGGTGGTAATAAGTTCTTTCAAAAGCTCCACTTTTTTTGTAATTCGGATCTTTAGTTGCCTATTCTCCTTACAGCTCTGAACTAACTCTGAAAAGTGATTTAGAAACTAAGAATCTATTCAAAGCTACCCTATCGGACAAATTTAAAATTATAAAGCCCGATCAGCCCTCAGGTAGCGTTTCTACTACCGATTCGGATAAAGAGTACTGTACCCGACACACTTGGGTTTACTTAGTTAAAAAAAGTTGAACATTTTGGTAGCAAATGGATCTTATGTAAAAAGTTAAACTAAATTTTATGAGAGTTTTGGTTAGTGTTTTTATTTTTAAAATGTAGGAATATTGGCCTTTAAAGATGACGTTTGGCTGCACTACGGACTTTAGATTCGAATACGGGGCAGGTTATCTTACTGTCTACTTCATAAAATATATTTAAAAGAACCTACAATATATACTTTATTAAACCTAAATTTCTATTACTATTTTTATACCTTTACATAAAGTTCATGTACTTCTAAAAAGAAGTTTTTTATCGGGTCATCGTGATGGGTATTATGTAGCAATAATAGTTTTATTTGGCTAGGTAGGACGTAACTTGAGATGAACCAATCGTTAAATTTGTCTACCGATCTCAAATAACTTTTTTATAAAAAAGGTTAGTTTTGGTAAGAAGAGGTAAATTACCAATCTTTAGTAGACCAGATAGCTTCATCTACTAAATCTAAACTTCCATGTACTATAAACTGATTCAGATGTTTGTAATCATCGTTCTACAAATTTAATTAACAAGTTGGATAATAATATTACTTTGGTATTAGAATGTAACTCTCTAAACCCGAACTCAGCTTCGTAGATGGGTTGATCTTTATTACCTACTATTACAAAATAATACGACATATTTATAACTTTATTTTAGTTTTGGTTTTCGTTTTTGTTTTAGGGTTGGGTTGATAAGAACTAAAAACTAATAAATAAATCAAAAATACAGAAATTATTAATTTCATTAAATGGCTGATGACTTATTTTTTCGTCAAACTATTTAAAAGGTTTACGTCTATCTCGTTTTTATAAATAAAGTTAGAGTTGAACAATAAAAATATGGATTTTAGTGAACTTTATAATATAACTTCGAAACAGATAAATTTTATAGAAGCTATAGATGACCAAGATAAAGAACCTACTTTAGATAAAGTTGATGGAGAACAATTAAATTCGAATGTATCCGACTCTAACAACAGCTTCTATACAAAACAAGATCAACAACTTGAAATTCAGGATCATGAAACTAATTTAATACTACAAACTTTAAAGTTAGAGCCTATAGTAACGATAACTTATCGGTCCACTGTAGTTTTACGTAGCTTGACCAACTTTAAAAAACTTGGACAACTAAATTTAGAATATGAACTCAGTTCAACAAAAATTCTTTACAATTTTATTATAATCACAAGTGCTGACGGTAATAAATTAGAAGTTTACGATCTATTTAGTCTAGTTAAATTGGTGACAATAGAGGAGGGTTTAGCTGGAGTTAGTGAAGTTTTTATAGATAGATTTCAAAATTATCTACTAGTGTTTTCGGGTTCACAAGTACCACTTTACAGTTTCTTGAATTTTAATTTGAATACTTTAGTTGAGGTTGAATATTTGGGATTTAACTACTTGGAAATTGAAAAGTTTGTTGTACCCCAAATTTTCAACTCAAGGTATATTTTTCATTTATTTCTTTTTTTTTTCCATCTGATACTAAAGTTTTTTTTTAGATGGGTTAAGCTACCGATATGATAATAAATATGTAGCCATATTGGAACTACAGAACGGTAGAGATAGTTTAGCTATATATCATGTGGGTAGCTTCACTTTAAAAAAAGTAATCTTTTTTTTTTGTTATTGTTCAACCTTTTTATACGTTTTTTTAGTCTTTCAAGTTAGATAGTATTGATGCCAAGAAAGTTATTTGGTCACCCGACGGTCAGTTTATAGCAGTTTCTGAATGTTATTTGGAAGTAATTAATTTTAAGCTTGGGTTTTTGTTTATAAGTTTTTTTAGTACAAATTGTACGTGTATACACCGACCGGTACTCTAGTTACCGCTTTCTGCCCCTATAGCGTAGGACTAGGGATATTGGAATTTGATTGGGTTGAGGATACCAACCAACTTTTCATCGTATCGTATGACGATAAAGTAATCTACTATAATTTAATTTGTTTAAACTTTTTTAACTAGGTTAGATTAGTTAACAATTTGATTTGGCAACCTGATTTCACGTTCCAACTTCCTACCATTATATCTGATAAAAATTTAGTCATATTCAAGGAGTTGCAGAATTCGTCCTGGCAACTTCCAGTTGTTGAGAAATCTACCTCAACTGATTATGCAGATAAATCTAAATTGGCAAAATGTAGTTTACCGTTTTCTTCTTTTAGAAAAGTTTTTTTATAACTCTGTATTTTTTTAGATGTGTTGGAAAAACCCCCTTATAAAGTTATAATCGAGAAGTACCTTAAAAACCAAGTTAACTCTACCACCACTTTACCCAAATCCAATTTGAAGTCTAAATACAATTCCGATTTCAGTCTAGTCTACATTATTTACAGTAAACTTTTACTGTTATTTTATAGTAACTCGGTTGTCTTTTTTAGATTGTGCGCCTAACTCCTTGTTCATCTACTCCATTCAAAATTTTCAACTAGTTGGATATATTCATCAACTGGAAAAAATCACCGATATCGGTTGGAATCCAGTAGAACCCAACCAGTTGGTCTACGCTACCAGCACTAACCTCATTTACCTATGGAATCTAGATAAGGGTCCCGAATGCTTCCAAATTCCTGACCGTAACATTTCTATTCGAATTTATTTTAATACTGACACTTAATCTATATAAATTTGATAGTTAACTTCAAAGTTAGGCACTTGAAATGGAGTTTGGATGGTCTGGCACTGGCTATTATTGATAAAGGTAAGGTTTGTATTGGATTCCCGCCCTTGCTAAAATAAACCGGGTTTATAAACTGGTAGCAAATGTTCCGTTTTTGACCGATAGTATTTTAACTCGGGTACTACTTTATTTTTAGTCAAATTGATCGTAAACTTGGTAGTTAAATTGTACTCAAAAGTAAGCTATTCAGCCTTTTTTAAAGATATAGTTTTTATATAAAAGTGAGTCAGATTTTGCTATTCAATGTTAAAAAACAGAGATGCTATTTGGATTGAAGGCTTGATTTAAATTTTAGTATCTAATAGCTTTTAAATTCAATAAAATATAGTACAGGTTAATACAACTGTTTTTTTAAAGTAAATGGACTTAATTAAACTATCTCAATTACTTTGGTTAAGCTTTCTTTGTAATAATACTTCTAAATAAAACAAACTTATATTATTTTGAAATTATAGTTTAGACTAGAATAATTATTAAATAATTATTTAACCTTAATTAAAAATTAAAGTATTGCACCTATTATAGTAAATTTAAATATTTTTATATATTTATTTTGAAATTTAAAACTAAACTTATTAATATTGCTTATTATCTAATTTAAATCTATGCATTCTTTTATTCAAAAATTTAATTAAATATTTTTATTAGTTTTGTTTAATATTTTTAAATTTAGCTGATAGCCATATTAATAAATGGGTATTATTAATAATAAAAGATATATAAATTAAAATTATTTATTAGGATTTATAAAGTAGTAATACTATAAAATATAGATTATTTTTATATAATAATTTTTATTTATATAATTGTTTATAGAAGTTAATAATATATTAAATTTAATTGTAGTTTTATATTTCATAGATATCTGTATTTAAATTGATATAAATTAATTTTACTAAACTAAGTATAATTTATAAATATTAATTATTATTGTAATAAATTTTAAAAATTACTTATAAAATAATTAAAGCTTATTAGTTATATATTTAATAAATATAAAAATACTATTATATTACTTATTTTTATTCTTATTAAACTTATAAACTAGTTCTTAATAATTAGCTATTACATCTTCATTAATAAAGTTATAAATTTATATTAAGTTTATATATTTTTAACTATTTTTTGAAAATTTTAAATGCTTATATCATTACTATATTTTTAGCATCTTTTTTATAAAGCTTTTATATCTTTATATATATTTTTTGCAATAGTTTTTACTTTAAATCATAATTTAAATATAGTTTAAATAAAACTAGAAAATTATTTTATAATTATATAATAAAAAATAATACTTTAAAGTATTTATTTTTAAAGTATATTTAAAAGTAAAAATTAAATTTTAATAATAAAATTAATATTTATAAGCTTTTTAAGCTTAATATAAAAGGTAGTAATAAAAAAGCTAGTAAAAAAATAAATAATATATATTATATAAATAAATAAATTTTAATTTATTTAAAATATAATTAGGCTTGTTTTTTAATTATTAAGTTAAGATAAAATAGTAATATTTTAATTTTATATAGAAAAAAAACTAGTTTTAAAGCTAAAAATAATAATAAATACTAGCTAATAATTAAATAATAGTAATAAAATAGTATTAACTTTATTAAAAATAACATAAAATAATTTTATTTATATAGTATTTTTATAACTTTAAAGTTTAATTATTTAAATTTCAAATTTGAATAAAAATATTAGACTTTTTTAAATTATAGCTAAATAAAAAATAAAATAAAAGTTATATTAAAAATTTTAACTAATAATAATAATAATAATAATAATATTTATATAAAATTAATAGTTAGCTTTTAGTTTTTACTAGTTATTATAAATAGAAATTTAAATAATATATTAAAATAAAACTAATTTTCTTTTAAATATTAAATAAAAATATATAAAGCTTTATAACTTATAATATATAACTATATTTAAATAAATTTTATTAATAAAAAAAGTTTTAAAAAGTTAAAAAAGTAAAGCTTTTAATTAAAGTACTAGTAAATTTAATATTTTTTAGCTTTAATATAAAATTTAAAAAAAATAAGTTATTATAAAAATAATTATTTAAAAAGAAAAATTAATTTAAATATAGTATATTTTAAAAATTAAGTTTATAATATATTAAAATATATATAATTTATTTATATTATTAATATAAAATTTTATATTCATAATATTTATATATTATAGTAGCAATATTATACTTGAAAAAATATAAAACTGCATTTTTAATATATTTTATAAAATAAATAAAATTAAAAAAATTGCTATTATAGCTTTAATTTAATAATTTAAGAATTATATTAAAAATTAATATTAATTTAATTTAGATATACTTTTTAGCTTTAGTATTAAGTTTATTATTAGTATATTATTAAACTAAATAATTATTTACTATTAAATATATATATATATATATATTAATAGTTTTATTTTTTAGCTTTTATTTTTAGTAAGTAATTTTTTAAATATTTTAATTTATTCCTTTAATTTTAAATTATCTATATATAATTTAGCTAATAAAATTGTCTAAAATTTTATTATACTAT
Organism: Capillidium rhysosporum; assembly: GCA_037055185.1. NCBI lineage: Eukaryota > Fungi > Entomophthoromycota > Entomophthoromycetes > Entomophthorales > Capillidiaceae > Capillidium > Capillidium rhysosporum. The sequence continues at coordinate 7,961 of JAWQFY010000451.1, read as the reverse complement.
CCTTTAAATTATAACTAAAAAGTACATATAAAAAAGTATATTCTTAAGTAAATAATTTTTTATTATTTTTTTACACTTGATTACATTTTAGAGTATTCTAAGTTGTATTAATAGGTTGTATTTAAAGGGATACTTTATAAAATTATTAGTATAATTCAAAGCTATAATAAAGGTTAGGAGGCAAAAGTAATATATAAGTTTATATAAATATAATTGTACTAAAATAGCTTATTTTGTAATACTTTTATAGTATATGCTGTTAAAGTATTAAATTTAGATTAAAAGTATTTGATATAATCTTTTACTTAAAATTTAACTTTTAATTTAGTATTATTTTAATATATGATTTAACAGATCTATTCAAGTAAATAATTAATACTTATATAAATTACATATTAATAGTATTCTGTCTTACTATAAAGTTAGTTTTTTATTTTATATAGGTATAGTTAGTAGTAAATAAATATACTAAATTTTGGATTACTGGAGATATAATTCAAATTGTATACAATTATATCTTGAACTTCTATTAGAGCTTAGGTTGAAAATTCTACACTTATATGAAAGCCTAAAAAAGTATTTTAAATTTAATTGGGTTGTAATTTAAAGCATGTTTTGTTTTTTTAAATTGTTGCTTTTTATATTTCCTTTTTATAGATATTAAACCTTTAGCTTGTCTACTTTTTATCTTCATATTTCACAAAATTGGTAAAAATTATTGATAATGTTAATAAATTCGCTATAGAATATTAACCATATTATTATCGTATACAAAAAGCATCAAACCTTATATAAAAAGCTATTTTTAATATTCCCATCCTCACTAACCTAAATAAAACTATGTAACAAAAAAAGAAACGAAATTTTAATTTTTCATCAACAACTTTTCCTCTTCTACCCTCAAAAATTCCAATAACAACTTTGCAGAAAAGTCCTTTAGCCAACCTAGGACTTTAAAGAAGATACATATTAGGTTGAATTTGAAGGTTTCAAATTTGGATTTGTCATTTAAAAAGTTAGCGAGTAAAGCGGGTATCCAGAACATTAAAATATTTTGAAATTTGGAAAGTAAATTTAAGCTAAACTTTAAACTTACTTTTAGAAGTTGAAGGTCCTGTACTAGTTGTTGAAGTTTAAGTTTGAAATCTTGGACTTTTAAATTCATGTTAGGGTTATTAAGTTGGATATCGAATTCGGTTTGAGTGATACGTTGTACGGTAGGTAAAAGTCGTGCTAGTAAAGTGTTGGAATCGGTATGTAATAAATTTAGTTCAGTTGTTGGAGATGGAGTTGGATGTTGGTTAGGGTCTAAAAGTTTAAATCGAAATTGGTAGTTATAATCTTCATCTATTAAAATATCTTCTAATCGTATTAATTCTACCCACCTTATAGTTTTATCGTTGCTATGGTTGTTATTATTTTGTAGATTTAGTTTAGTCCACCTTAGTTTAATTCTCCTCCTTACAATTGGTGTGTAGTTGATGTTAGGATTAATAACTTGGAATAGTAACCTTAAATCTTTATTATCGATGTAACGAAATATAGGTTGACCTAGACAGTCTGAGTTAATTAGAAGGTCGTCGTTGAACTGACCGTCAACGATAACACCGAATTTCGAAAGTATTAAAGTTGAGCACTTGTTGTAATTAGTTAAATGGGTAATAGAATGTGGGTTGAATTTAGTAGGGATTTCGAATTTCTTTAAAAACCAAAGGGTAGTTGATCTGTTAGGTTTATGCCAACATGACTGTAATTTGATTTTACGTCTACAGTTATAAAGTAGAACTTCAATAATTAACTTATCGTCAAACTTGTATCGGTCGGTAATATGTACAATTTTACGTGCATCTAACCCTTCAACTGTGATTGATTCGTCAATAACTAACAGATCTTTAAACTTCTGGTTCGCGTAGCTTATCTTCCAATCCCCATCTAAAGTAAGCTGTCCGAACAACTTTAAAGGGCAGTTGTTCAAGTCGTGGTTGAACCGGTTCTTAATCGGTTTGGTAGTTTCCGCTTCGTAGCTAGCTGAAGCTACCATAACTTTAATTCACTATCTCGCAACTAGTTTACGGTTCGTTAATAAATTGTAAACCTTTGGTCGAATCTGCGTGTACAAAAGTTTAAGATATTTGTGTGCTGATGGATCAAAAAAAACTGCTACAATCGTAGTCGAAAATAATGTGAAAACAATGTTGAAAAAGGAGGCACTTCAAACGCTATTTTGATTAGAAGAGTACTTAATAATCGTTCAATTTTCAACTCTTCAAAACTTCCTAAACTATAAAAACCTTATCTAAGTTAGCTATAAATTACCGTTTATTTTGAAGGTTTGAGTAAGATGAAACAGCTTAAAGATCGTAACTATAAAATCAAAGTTTAATTTCTATGCAAGCGTGGAAAGGATGAACAAAGCTATGGTCTAGATGTCCGGCAGTGGAAACGTTATAAAAGTGGGCTTAATTGGTACACCCAGGAGCTAGTTTAAGGTATAACTTATACCGGTATAAGTGAAAAGCTTAGTTTCGAAAGGCGCTAAAAATTTTATTTCTAGCGTTTAGTTCCAAATTTTATCCAATAACAGAGCTGTGATGTAAAACAACTATTATCCTCCGATTGACTTGATGCATAATGAAAGGGTTAGATCACCTCCTTTTAATTAGTGTAGTTTAACCTGATAACGGCTACTAATTAATTTATTTTAATAAAGTTTAGGATCTATTCAATTTTTATCTAATTATATTTTAGTACATTTAACAGATAAGCGAAACTATTGGTTTTTTATTTTAATATTCTCTTTCTGAAATAGGTTTACAATGAATCTACATGTTAAGTGATATTATTAGGTTAAAATGATGTTCTTTGTTTAGCTCTTAAACCAAACCAAGTTAACATTTTATGATTTAACTGTTTGGTACTAATTTTTAGAATTTAATTCGAAGACTAAATAAAATTTTAATTTAAAAATTTTCAAAAACGTAATTTAAAGTGTAACATTCAATAAAATCACTTTTACTTCTTTCAAATAATTTTTAGTGCTACTGCACCATTTAAATAAATTTGTTCTTGTTGAAATGAAATTTTATAAAACACAGCTAATTTGTCCTTTGATTAAGTTTGTCCAGGTATCTCTTTATTTGTTTCTAAATTTAGTTATCCATAATACTTAATAACTTTCTAGCTATAAAAATGTCTAAATTAATTTTATAACCAATAAAAGCTTATAAAACTACTAAAAATTTCTGCACTAAAAATATTTTCTTAGTAAAATTTCCCTTCTAGTCTAAAACAGCTAGATAACTAAAAAATTGTCTATAATTAAAGCAGTTATAATAAAGATAAAAGCTAATTTAAAATATTATATCTAGTTTTAAAATTAAAATTCCTATTATATTAAAAATAAATAAATGTAGTATTAATATCTATATAAAAAAATTAAAGAAAGTATTAAATTGTTTTATTAAAAATTATTAAAATATAAAAATATAAGTATAAATATAAAGTATTTGTATAGATAATTAATTATTTTAAAAAAAGTTAATTTTAATAATAAAATTAGCTAAAAATTAAATATTTTTATTATTATATTTATATACTTATAAAATATAACTATATATTATTTTATTAAAAGTCATATATATATTTTTATAATGTATTACTATAATATCAAAATAGTTATAAATATTATAAAAATTAAAAAGCTTATTAAATTTTTTTAATTATATTTATTATAAATTTATTAAAGTTTATTGTTATTTTTTTATATAAGTATAAAATAAATAAATTTAAATATTAAAGTATAGTTTTATTATTTTGTTATATTTAGTAAAAAAACAAACAGCTTTATTAAATATAGTAAATTACTATTTTAAAGTAATATTTTATTTATTTATTGCTTTTTACTTTATAAAATAAAACTAAAAATAATAAAAATAAATATTATTTTAGCTTTATTATAAAAAATATAGTATATTTATAAATTATTACTAAAGTTATAAATTATAAAAAAGTATAATATATATATTAAAGTTTTTAAACTAAAATTATACTTAAAAAATATTTTTAAAATATAAAATAATTACTAAAATAATAATATTTAAATATTTATAATAAAGCTATAAAAATAAAAAAAAGTTTAACTTTTATAAATTAAAAAAAGCTATAGCTTATAAATAATATATAAATAATATATATTTTTAAAAAATAATAATTTAATCTTTAATTTTAAAAATTACTTTTAAAATTATAAATAAAAGTTATTAAAGTTAGTAATAAAAATTTAAAAATACTAAAAGTTAAAGTTGTTAAAAAAATAATAAAGCTAAAAAATTTATTTACAATTTAATAATAATAAAAAATATAACTATTAAACTTTATTATTATTATAAATATATTAAAAAATGTTTAAAAAATTTGATTATTAAAATAAGTGCTAATAAAACTATATTTATTATTTTAGTATTTTTATATATACTTAAGCTACAAATATTAAAATAAAGTATACTATAAAGTGTATTATTTATTTTATATAAAGTAGTATTATTAATTTAATATAAATTTTTAACTAAAATACTATTTTTTTCTTTTATTTGTTTATTATATTTATATAAAAATATATTAATTAAAAATATTAAAAATAAAAATTTTATAAAAAGTATAAAAATTAAAACTAAAATAGTTTATTTAAATTATTTTATTATTATTAAAAGTTTTATTTAATATATATAAAAATTTACTAATATTTATATTTTTTATTTACTTTATTATATATTTTTAAAACTTTTTAATTAACATTTGCCAACTTTTAGCAAATTTAGGATTTTAATGTTATTACTTATAATTAGATAATCTTTTTAACTATATATTACACTTACTATTTACTTTTTCTTTATTGGAAAATTATAAAATATATAGAATTAAAATATAATAACTATAATTTTTGATTTTTATATAATTCTATATTGTTTATATTTTTATTTTTACCTTAATATCTTTTAAATAAAAACTATATTTTATATATTTTGATATATTAATTTGTAAGTTTTCTTTTTTTAATAAAAATTAATAACTAACTTAAACTAAATATCTTTCAGTTATAATTAATATACCTATTATTAATGTATAATAATTTTATATACTTTATTATATTTTAAGCACTATTAAAAACCTATTTAGTTTTAACTAAAATTATTATTTAGGTATAAGTAATTTAGTTTATTTTTTTTGCTAACCTTTTTAGTATTACCTCTTTTTAGTTTTATAATACTCTTTCTTTTATAACTTTTAGTTGAATTTGGTAGTACACTAACCTTTGCTTTATTTACTACACTTTTTAATAATTACCTTTTCTACTTACTTAACTCTAATAATTAATATTAGCTTGAAATAATTAATATATACTATATTTATAATTTTTAATATATATATTATATTTATTTACTATTTTTATATAAACTATTTTTATTATTATTAAGTAAAGTTTTTTACTTTTTTTAAACCTAATAAATAATAGATTTTTAATAGAATATAATAATAAAATTACTAAACTTTTAACTAAAATAAATTAAAAAACTTTACTAATTAATTAGAATAAATTTTATTTTAATATATTTTTATTATAGTAATATTGTAATTTATAGCTTTTATTATTTACTTTAAAATATAGTTTGATTTAGTTAAAAAGTAAAATTTTATAATTTTCTTTTTATTTAAAAATTTAATAACTTTATTGTAATATTTCAATTTTTTATAGCAATTTTAATATATTATTATTATTAAAATTTAATAATTATAATATGTTTTTTATTTAAAATATAATAAAAAATAATTTATTCTATTAATAAATTAAATAAGTAAGTAAAATATTTAAAATTTTAATTTTTTATAATATTTGAAAAGCTTATAAAATAAAAATTTTAAATATATATACTTTTTAATATATTAAGTTATTAAATTACTTTTAATATTTAATAAATTTAGCTAAAGTTAATTTTTAATTTTTAATTTTTAGCTTTATTTAGAATTTTTAAAATTTAAGAATTTTATAATATTTATTACTTAGTAAATTAGTAATTATTAACTTAATTTCAATCTTTATTTATTTATTTTTTAAACATTTTTTAAACATTTTTTATATTTTTTAGCTTTTTTAGTCTACTTTTTTAAGTATATTAAAGTTATACTCCAAAAAAAAGGTTATTATTACTTTTTTATTTAAATACTTTACCTATACTTTTATAAATATTTACACTTAAGAAATTTACTTTTTTTATTATCTATATTATAATATAACTTTTATATATATAAACTAATTAGTTTTACTAAAAATATTATAAATATTTATATAAGTATAATTATTTATTAAAGTATTACAGTTATTATTTTAATTATTATTAATAATATAAAAATTATATTAATACTTTATTATATGTTTATAAATAGATTTATTTTATTTATAGTTAAAAATAAACTAAAAAATATTAGTTTATTTATACAAATTTAAAACTGCTATTATATACTATATAATAAAAAAATTATTTTAAAAAAAAACTAATAAAAAGACATAAATTAAATAAGTAAGAAAAAATTATTATTATATATAGCTAGTTATTATTAAAGCTAAAAACTTTATTTATTAATTTTATAATAATTAATAATTAAACTTATAAAATTTATTAAAAATATTAAAAAATAGTAAAAAGTAAAACTATTGAATAAAAGTTAATATAAATTATAGCTTTTTTAAAGTTAGTAAATAATAGTAAATAAAGTTATATATATTTAAAATTATTATATTTAAAGCTATTATTTTAATAATATATTTTTAATATAAATACTTAAAAATTATAATTTTTTAAAGGTATTTATACTAAATATATTAATATTTTTTATACATTAGTAAAATTTAGTTTTATTTTTTAATATATATTAAATTATTTTTAAAGTTTTAAAATACTTTTAATTTTATGTTATAAGTATAATAAATATTATTATTTAAGCAATTAATAAAAATTTAGCTAAATAAAATATTTTATTATAAAGTTGATTTACTTATTAATTATTAAATAATTTTATATAAAGTTTATTTTAAAGCTGTAGCTTAACTATCAAACATTTTTCAATTCTTTTAAAAATATTATTCTAAATTTAATATTTGTTTTTTTTAATTAAAATATTGCAATAAAGCTTTAATTTAATTAAACTTTTTAAAAACAAATTTTTTAACTAATACTTTTTTTTGCAACTTTAGCTTAAAGTATAGTATAATAAAAGAAAATAGTATTATTGGCTATAATATTTAGAAAGGAGGTTAAAAGTAATATTACATTATTAAAATAAAATGTATCAAATTCTTTAAAATCTCAAATATACCTTATATAAAATTATAATAGAATTTTTCAAAAGAATATACTAAATTTAGAAAAATCTTAATAGTTATAAAGTTTTTACTTAGATTAAAAATATTGATCAGTTTTAAAAATAGCTCTAAGACTAATAGCGTCAAAAGTTTAAAATTTCTTAATCTATTTAAATAATGGTAATTGCTTTATAGGAGCTATAGTGACAGCTATTTATTTAGGTATCAGCTTGAACTTAGTAATCTTGAAACTAATAACTTTTCTGTTTTGCAAACACTTTTTAAACCACAAGAAAAAAAATATAATTAGATTATATAAAAGCAAAAAACAATAATGAACAATTTGGGTTTATTATTAAAAATGTTGATAAAAATGATTATACAACAACAAATAGAATATAAACTAATAAAACCCAAAAAATTATTCTAGGGGAATAGTAGCTAAATCTAAGCTTTTTCCATCTAATATGAAAAAATCGATCTTAGCAGCAGAGTTGGAAACAATGGGCTTAGCTGATGCACCCTTAACACTGATACCATTCCATACAGTTACCAGATTTACTTGAGAATTCTTGTTAAATACTAAACCGTTGGCAGTTAAATC
>JAWQFY010000450.1:0-31172 GCA_037055185.1 Capillidium rhysosporum | reverse complement strand
AGGAGTTGGCCTCCCAGGTTGACTCCGAACAAGCTAGTAAGAACCAGCTACTTAAAACTAACCGCCAGTTGGAACGGCAAGTGCGTGAGCTCCAGTTCAAGGTACGTGATACTGAGAACTCCAAAGCTAACGTGGAGGCTAACCACATCCGTAACTCACAGAACTTACTCCAGCTCAAACAGGTCATCGACCAACTAGTAAGTTTGGCAATTTTTTAAATTTATTTAAATCAATTTTTTGTAGGAAACATCCGAAAGGGAACTGCAGCTTGCTAAACGTAGAGCTGAACGCGAAGTTAACGAAGAGAAAGAACGTAATTTGAGGTACAGCTTATAATTCAATATACATTTATTTACATTTTTAAAATTTTAGATTGGAAAACGAAATCGAAAGGTTAAAGACTAGAATCGAACGTAGTAGCTCCCAAGTTGCTTCACCCTATGGCTCCATCAACATGAAGTCGCCTAACCTACCTATAGGCACCTTATCCACCTTAAATTCGACCTCCCTACTCAGCCTTTCCCGACAGGGCTCTTTACGTAGTAACAAGTCGCCTGAACTAGAGCACGGAAATGCTGTATTTTTGTCGAAGCGTTCGTCTGCACAACGATCGAATTCTTCGAGAACTCAATCCATCGCCAACTCTAACTTTAGAAGCTTACTTTTCAAGTTCGAACCTCAAGAAGAACAATAATCCTACTTTTCCACATAACCTTTTTTATAATAAACTGTTTTAAATAAATGAAATTTAAATTATTTTTATTTTAAAATGCAAATTTAATAATTAATTGGGATGCGGTATCGGATAAAGTAATACGTTCAATGTAGAAGTAATAACTACCAGATGATTTTCAGGGATAGGTAACCAGTCAGTATGCTCAAAAGTTAAAGGTTCTAAAAAAAGTTGTTATTGAAATTAAAAATCTATATGAATTAAAAATTACCTGATGCAACAACCACTAAATCCTCCCTTCTATCCGCTTTAACCTAATTTTTTAAAAAAAATCATAAATTAGAAAAAGAAACAATAAAATATGAAAAAGTACCATACGGTAATGACCCGGCTCATAGGATTCGAACCTAGTCCCTGATGAATAAAATAGAGAAGCTGGAGTGACGTTGGGAGTGGATGCATACCTAGAACAAACTACCGTTTTACCGTCAGTAACTGCAAAATTCAATAACGAGGTATCTTTTTCTAATCCAGCTTGTGCCGCTAACTCGTTTAAAATTTCTATAGTTTTTAACATGGCTACCTTCAACTCTTCAAAACTGTAATGGACTTTAGTAGTATCTTCTAACTTATATATCAGGGTTGCGTAAATAAAAACTTTTTTTTAAAATGTGGGTTTGTACCTGGTTTAAAAATAATGCGAAAGCCCATTCAGAATCGGTATTACCTTGTACCATTAAGAAGAATTCCTCCTTCAACATCTGTTGTAAACTACGCTTAATTTTGTCGAAATTAGCTATATGCCCGTTATGCATCCACATAATACTTTTAAACTGCCAAGGGTGACCTAATTCTCCAAAAATAAAAAGTAAACTGTTTAGAAAAGGGATGCAGGTGAAAATAAAAAGGAAGCAGTTACAGTTCGTTTCGGACGCTGGTGTACCACCGGTACTAGCTCTAACATGTGCGAACATCAGATTGGTACGAACTTTGGTAGCCAATCGATGTAAATTCAAATTATTCCAGGCCGGTAAAACCGAAGTAAATATACAAGGGTCATAAGCACTCTTCTCGTACCAACCTAAACCGAACCCATCACCTATGTACGTTTTATTATAATTTTAAAAAATGATACAAGTATATATATTTTTACCGTTTAAAGGCCTCCTCAAATCTAACCGTAGCTTACATGAGAAGCTTTGTGCTATTATTGAATGAGCTGGCCGTGTTATCAACTAAAATAATTAATTGGAAAATAAAATTTAAGTACATTTAATTAAAAATAGATATTACATCGGCTAAAACTATGGGTTCTCTACCTTTATACAATATAAACCTACACATATCTAACAGTTTTGAATTCTTTTATCCCTATGCCGTAAACTTTTCTCTTTGAAATTTTCTAACAAGGCTGATGATATCGATATAAAAAGCGTAGTAAATTATGAGCCTTGGCTTTTTTAGGTTAGGTTTTATAAAATTAAAGTTCAATTCTAAAAAAATCAACTGTTGTGATGTCACCAAACTAACTTTAATTAGAACTTTTATAAGGTGATTAAGAACTAGACTATATCAGTATAGGTTGACATAATTGCGAGTGGGGATAGCGTAGTGAAATCCATCAAAAATCTAAACGATTGATTCTTGAGATTATATTATATTGACATAATTCTTCTGAGATTTATCAAGCTTTTTATATTAGCTTTTTAACTTAGATGTAGGCTACTCTGCCTATAAAAGTTGTATCCTTATTACTTTGTTGATTTTTTTCAATTTTTATATAGAAACTGTTGCCTTACAAGATATAGCATTATATTAATAATTTGGTACTGAGTTACAGGTTAATAAAGTAAACTATATTATTTAAAGCATTTATAACAGTAATATTAAAACCATGATAATCTTTAAGATATTAAATTATAAAACCTAAACTTTAAACTATTTTTACTAAAAACTAGCTAAAAAAGTTTAAACTTTTAGCTTTTAATAATATTATTGATTTTTTGATTTTAAATAGCTTATATAACTATATAAAATTTAAAAATATAATTACTTAATATAGTTTATTTTTAAACTCTATTAAAGAATAAAGGGATTTAGCTATATAAAACTTTTAATAAATTTAACTTATAGTTTTAATTTTATATCCTTTAATAAAATAAAATAGTTAGCGATATATATATTAATTAAATTAATATATTAGCTTAAATAAGCTTAATTTTATTACTAAATTTAAATAATATTTTTTGAAAGCTTAAATTAATTAGATATTAAGCCTTATTTATTATTATACTTATTTATATATATATATTTATATTAAGTAATTTATAAACTAATAGTAATACTAAAATATGTAAGTATTATTAATAATATATTAATTTATATAAATTTTATTTTTTTATTTATATTTAGTAAATTTAAGCTACTTTAAACATAGTTTTAAAAGTACTAATATAAAATATTTAAATATAAAAAAAGCAAATATATTTTATAAATAGAAAATCTTATACTAACTATTTTATTAAAATCTATAAAGAAAATATAAGAAAATAAATTTAAAAAATAGAAAAGCAAATAATAAAATATTTACTTATTATATTATTATTAGTTTTATAATTATTTATAAATAATAATTTATTTAAAATTTATTAAATTCTTTTACAGTTTTTTAAAATTTATTGTAACTTTTATAAATAATATAGCATTTATATTAATATTGTTTTTAATTAATATATTAGTTTTAAATTTACTTTTTATACTATATATATATAAATATTATATAAATAGTATAAAATAATATCATATATTTATTTTTTTAATTTTTATAATATATCTTTATTACTAAAATAAAAGTTTTAATAAATATGTATTTAAATTTTTTATTATTTATAATATACTTTTAATTTTATTTAAATTAGAAAAAAAAATAGAAATTTTAAAAAAAAAACTATTTATATTAAAATATTTTTTAATACTTTAATTTATACTTTATAAATTTTAATTTCTTTTATTTAAATTAAATTTATAATTTTAGTTAAAACTTTTATAACTATTTATAAGCTTTTTTAAACCTGCTTTACTAATATAATCTTTATATAATATAAGCTAAATATATTTAATATAATTTTAATAAACTTTTTTTCAATATTTTTATATAAAGCTTAAAATAAAGGCTTTATTTTATTATTATTATTTTAACTTAACTTTATTTTAAAATATATTTATAAATTAAGTTTAGTATAAGCTATTAAAGCTTAAATAATAAATCTAGTTTATAATTAATATGTAAATTTAGTATATATATATTATAATATTTAATATAATTAACTTAATATTAAATAATAAGCTTTTTTTAAATTTTATATTATTTTTTCTTTATTTTAGTTTTTTTTTATAAATATATTAAGGCTATATTTTATAAAAAAAGTTATAATACCTTTTATATTTATTTAATTTATATATACTTTATAAGTATTTTATATATATATTTACTATTAAAAAACTTATTTTTACTATTATATATGTATAATAAAGTAATTATTCTATATATATATAAATTAGTTAACTTTACTAAAAAATAAAATAATATAAATTTTATTTTATTTTTTACTAAATTACAACTATTATTATATTACTTATTTATAATAATATTAATATTATACTAACTTTATTATAAATATTTTTAGGTAAACTCTTGCTATTTATAATTGCTATATTTTTATAGTATCTTATATTATATAATTTAAATATTAGCTTTAAATTAAAATTTTAAACTAAATCTTTTATAGTAAATATATTAATGTTTTTTTATTTTTTTAAATTTTTTTATATAGTAAAAATTAAATGTTTATCAATACTATATATTAAATAGCTTTAGCTATATTATTAACTATAAATTTATTTTTTAATATTTACTAAATAATAGTAAATTTTATAATTTTTAGCTTATTTTTATACTATTATATTTATTTCATAAATATAATATAAGTTATAATTTTAATTTTTTTAAAAGCTTTTTATTAATATATATATATTTAAATATATAAACTAGCTATATAGTGGTAAATATACTTTTAAAAATAATATTTATTTTTTAATAACTTTTAGTATATAAATAGTAAATAAAAATAAAATTTATATTATAATTTTAATTAATTTTACTAAAATTTATTTATTTTTAAAAAATATATGAATTTATATTAATAAAATATATTTTCAAAATTTTATTATTTTAATATTACTATATTACTAATAAAATAATAATAAAATTAGTTAATAAAGTAAAAATATTTTATTTTAAAGTAAAAAAGTATAATATTACTTAAAAATATTATTATTATTAAATTATTTTATTTTTCTAAAATATATTATTATAATATATTATTATATACTAAAAACTATATATTATAATAATATAATATTAAAATAGTTATATATTATTAAAATTAATTTTTTATTATTTTAGCTTAACTAGTTAAATATATAAATATAATATTATTATATAATAAAGTTTATAAATCTTTAAAATAAAATAAAAATTTTAATTATAAGTATTTTTAATTAACTAAGTTAAATTTAATATAAATTAGTTTAATAATTATTATTTAGCTATAAAAGTTTAGTTTATTTTATTACTATCTAATACTAGTTTAATTTTAAACTAGTTAATTATTATTTTTTATTAATATTATATACTATTTTTATTATTTTAGTTTTATTAATTTAAAATATTTATTAGTATAAGCTTTTACTAACTTTTAATTTAATTAAAAGTATTATTTTTATTATTTCATTTTGTAAATTTTTAATATTCTAAATAAAAAATATTTTTTAGCTTTTAATATTTTTATAAATAGCTATATTTATATTATAACATTTAGTAATACTAAAAAAAAGTTATTTATAATATATAAATTAAATAAAACTAGATAAAAAATTATTAAAAATGTAAAATAAGTATATATATTTTTTATATAAATAATTAGCTATATTGCTAAAAAGTAGTGAAGTTAATTATATATAAGCTAAAAGTTAAACTAAATAATAAAATTAACTTAAAAATAAAATTATAAATTATTTAAATCTAAAATTAATTAGTAATAAAAAAATGGTTTTAATTAAAGTAAAAGGATAAAATATAAATAAACTAGTAAATTAGTTAAATATATATACAAAAAAAGAATATACCTTTATTAATAACCTATATAAATATATATATATTATAATAATAAGTAATTCTTTATATAAAAGTAAAAAAGTATTAAAATTAATATATTTTAGTAAATTTAAATTTATAATATTATTATTATTAAAATTATAATACTAATATTGCTAAAGTATTTAAATACTTTACTTTTACTTTTAAAATAGTATTTTAAAATTTAATATTAAAAGTAAAAGTAAAGATTTATTATTTTAATATTGATATATATATAATATAAATTTTTAAGTAAGCTAAAAATATATAATATTATAATAATATATAGTAAAATATTATTTTATATTTTAAATATTAAAAACTTAGTTTAATATATCTTATTATAAAAAATAGAATTTTTTAAATACTTTTATAAATTTAAAAAAAAATATTTTGCTATATTTAATAAAAAATATATTATTTTTTTTAACAAATCTAATATAGTTTTTAAATAATTTAAAATTAAATAATAATTTAGCTTAATATTAAATAAAAAATATTTTTTTATTAAAATTATAAAATATATTAAAAAATATAATACTACTTAAATATTAAATTTTATTTTTTATAGCTACACTATATAAATAAATATAAATATAATATTTATTTAATAATATTAAAAAGTAGCTGTTTTAAGTTTATTTATAATACTTAAAAAAAACTATCAGTTTAATTTAATAAACTTATTTATATATTCTAATTTTTTATATATAGTTAAAAAAAATTAAAATAAATTATTAAGAAATAATTAAATACTAGTAAATTTAAGCTTAAAAAATTTATAGATAGTTATTATTATTTAATAAAACTATAGATTTTATTTTAATAAAGTTATAAAAATATAAACTTTATATATAAAATATAATAGGTTTAATAAAATAAATAAGTTATAAGCTACTTTTAAAATTAGTTAATTTTATTGTTTAGTAATTATATATAATTTTTTAAAGTATATTATTATTATAATATTAAATTTAAATATTAAAATTTTAATAAAATATTTATATACTATTAATATATTTGTGACATCCGGTCTTCAGTGTGACACTAGTGGCAATCTTTACATTGTGTAGTACAAAATACCACAATGCAGAGGTGGCGACAAATATGAGCATTTGTACAAAGAAGTTAGTAAATGGTGACGGAGTGAGATCGACTTCATTGTCAATCATAGAAGCAACGAACGTGAATACCCAGTAAGCAATGTGGGCAAGCGAGATCGGCGGAAATTTGGTAGTGAAATTGACATGCGTTTGTATGTAGTCCAGGTTACAGGTAGCAACGGCCGCAATGACCACGAACCAACCGGTAGCAAAGAGGCGACTAAATCCAACGTATAGGATTTGGACAAGGAGACGAGGGCATCCGCGATTACTAATGGCCTCTACATCTCCAACAAAACAGAGAAATAAAAATAAAACAAAAACAAGAAACAAATAAGAATGTCTTACCATGGCGTGGCGATGTCAGCTTCGTGAGCGATTTAGTAAGTTTGACGGGTTTCTACGGAGATTTGGGTCGACGGTAGTCGTGATTAGTTGTATGTTGACAAGGTAAAGTTCTTTGTTGTTTAGCGCTTGCAGCTGTACTAGACTTGTTTTTAAGACGTTGAACTTGTAAGTTCTTGAGTGAGAATAACGGAACAAAGAGTTATTCTTTGTTCCAATTTTTGATTAAATCATCAAGATTTGTTAAGTAAATTGTCGAGATAAATTTGTGTAATTTTGTCATCTGAGAATAAAAGAAAAAAGGTGATAAAATCAAATAAGCTTGGGAAATGAAGGTAAAATGATGGGAATGATCATTAAGTCAGCAACTTATAAAGTTGCTGAGTGACAGAACGTCACATCACCCCCTCCTTCGTTGAAGCTGCGAATAAGATGAGCTGCGTTCTCACAGTTGCGTGCGGGCTCCCACGTGGAGTCTTTGATGTTGTAGCCCTTCCACTTCACTAAATATTGTTTCCCTTTACCACGGGTTTGACTATCAAGGATTCGTTTAACTTTGTATTTGATATTGGGGTCGAGGATAGGATTTGTAACTGGTATTGTAGTTGCGTCTCCCTCAAACTTTGCTAGGTGCAATACGTGGAACGTACAATGCAATATCCATGAGCAAGGTAGGTTTAATCGGTAATCGAGTGGTCCGATTTTCTTAATAATCTTATATGGTCTATATTTTTGGGGTGCTAACTTTCTTGTAGAACCTAGCAGAGGTAAGTTTTTACTTTTGACATATACTAATTCTCCAATATTCCATTTGGGGTCCGGTCTTCTGTTTACGTTTAAGTTCTTCTTCTGTTTCTCTCCAGCATCTCTTATGTTCTTCTGTACCCGGGCTCATATCAATTTCATGTCTTTTAATATTTCGACTGCTGTCGGCGACTGTGCGTTATTTGGTACAATTAGCAAGTTGAACGTCCAAGAGTAAAACCCAAAGTTCGTATAGAATAGCGATTCTTTAGTCGAAGCTTGTTGGCTATTATTGTATGCGTAGCAAGCAAAAGGTAACATTTTTACCCAGTTATCTTGTGTATTGTTAATGTAGCATTATAAATATTATTTGATTGTTTGGTTTGCGCGCTCGACTTGTCCGTTTGCTTGGGGGTAGTACAACAACGTTAAGCTAACTTTAATATCTAGGCCTTTACAGATTTTGTTCCATAATCGAGCAATGAATTGAGGGCCTCAGTCTGACGTTATATTCTTGGGTAATCCCCATTGGCAGAATATTTCTTTTATGAATAGCTGAGATATTTCGTAGGATAATATGGTAGTTGAGCATGGTATAGCTTTGATATACTTGCTGAATCTGTTGACAACAACCATGATGGTGTCGATACCATCTACGTTGGGTAAACCAGATACAAAATCTACGCTGAGTTCCTCCCAGGGGCAAGTCGGAGCGGGTAGCGGTTGCATATGTCCTTGTTGGGGTAAGTGGTTGTCTTTAACTTGTTTGCACGTGTGGTATTTCTTTAGATAGTCCGTAACGTTCTGCCTTAGGCCGGGTCAGTTGTACGTCCGTTGAATCAGTTCCTGTGTTTTCTGTATACCTGGGTGTTCACTCACGGGGTGGTCGTGGTATTCTCCAATAATTGCATTTTGTAAAAAGGGGCTGGCAACGTATCTGCCTCCTCGGTAATGGACATATGTCCCGTATAACAAGTAATCCTTGTACTTATTCATTTTTATGTTCTTTTGGAGCGCACGACGGATTTTGTTTATTTTGTAGGACATCTGATTGATGACAGACTTGTCGGCGTTGCTTACATGTTCTTCGGCTTCCATCATTCGGTTTAGTAAACATTTGTCAGGTTTTAACTCAATACCTAGTAAAGTTCCTTTGTTTGAACCGTGGGTCGCAGCAGTACTTTTGTTATTGTCAATCTCTAAGGTATTGCTGAGCATCATCAGCAGATGGTGAGGTTTTATCATCACTTCGGTGTTCATCTCTTTCAACTCATCCTCGGTGTACTGGTGGTCAATTTGTCGTGATAGCATATCGGCGGTCTGGTTTAGCTTGCCTGGCTTGTAAACTATAATAAAGTTGTATTCCTGTAAAATGAGTGACCAACGGATCTGTTGTTAGTTCAGCGTCTGATATCGTTTATAGAACTCAAGTGCTTTATGGTTGGAACGTATCTGGATTTGGTGTCATGACGGTCGTAGGTAATGTTCCCAATGTTTGAACACTGAGATTATTGCGAGCATCTCTTTGTTGTAGATGGGATAATTGATTTTGGCGGGCAACATCTTTTTACTATGAAAGGCGATCGGATGTTCGGTACTATCCCCATCCTTTTGGAGCAGGATAGCACCAACAGCAAAGTTGGAGGCGTCGCATTCTAATATGAATGGGGCGTCGAAGTCTGGCTGTTTGAGTACTGGTGCCAACATGAGTATCTGTTTTACCTTGTCAAATGCGTTTTTTTGTTTGTCTTCCTATTAAAAGGGCACTTTGTTGGATGTCAATTGGGAAAGCGGGGCTACGGTTTTGGATAGGTTTTGACAGAATCGTCGTAGAAAATTGACTGAACCAAGGAAACTACGTAGTTCCTTACGGTTTTGCGGCGGGGGTATCTCTTCAATTGCCAGTACTTTACTTGGCTCTATTGCGTGTCCTTTGCTAAATAGGACGTTACCTAGGAACGTTACTTCTTCTTTAAAGAATTTGCATTTCTTTAACTTTAGGTATATGTTGTGCTCGTGTATCCGCTGCATTATTAAACGTAGGTGTTTGGCATGTTCTTTGCGTGTCTTCAAAAAAACCAGAATATTGTCGAAATATGCGACGCAAAACTTATGGTTGTACGGGCTGAGTACCGTATCCATCATTCTCTGGAATGTACTGGGTGCGTTCTTTAGTCCAAACGGCATTACTCTGTATTGAAACGTACCCCGGTGGCACCGAAAAGCGGTAAGGTGTTCTTGGTCTCTCTTTACCCTTATTTGGTAAAATGCGTCCTTGAGGTCGACCTTTGAGTATATCTTTGATCCGGCTACAAGCACGGATATCTGTTTGAGTAGTGGTAATAGGTATGAGTTGGTCTTTGTGACAGCGTTAAGCTTTTGGTAATTAACTACTGGTCTCTATTTGTTTGTACCCTTCTTAGCAACTAACATTGGCGATACAATATTCGATTTTGATGGTACAATAAATCCACGTTCCAATAGTTTGTTGATGTAGTCACTAACAGCTTGATGTTTAACGGGTGATAGCGGGTATAACGGTGCCGGCCTGTACAGTTTGGGCGGGAATTTGGTTACTTCTAAATTGAGGTCAAATTGGGTATGTTTTGGTAGCTCCTTGTATTGGTCTAGATCAAAAACGTGACTAAATTCCCTTAGTTCTTCCAGGAGATTGTCCACTATTTTGGAATTAAAAATGTAATCTCTTAAAACATTTAGTGCGTCTCCATCGGCCTCTTCCATAAGGAGCGCTACGGTGTCATGGAGGTTTCCAGCAGCGTTCTTTAGCGTTAGTTGGCGGTCTTCTATGTTGATGTTCGTTACGCAACTGTCAATCCAATGTGCACCCAATATAATGGGGAAAGCGAGTTTCTTTACGGCATAAATTACAAAGTTGTCTTCGATTTTACCTATTTTATATTTCATGACGTCTTTTACGCATTGTTGTTTGGTTTGTTTCAAATTGCCTAAGAGCAAGCACAACGGTCCTCCCATACGGAGTCCGTGGGGAGTGAGGATATCTTCTTGTATATACAAGTTTGTAGCGGCGGAGTCGACTAAAGCTCAACCTTCGAATATTTTTAAACCAGATGATTTAATTTTTATATCAATAAAAAAGTAACGTGAAGCAGGTTTATCGGTGCATTCAATGGGGGTTTCCCAGGCGGAGCTTCCTGGGCGTTCAAGGTTTGAATTGGAACCGCTGGGGTTATCCCAGCCTTGTCCACGAGGAGGTTCGACAGGACAGTCTTGCCAGTTCGGAGCAGAGGACAAATTGGGGGCAGGGTTGCTATACCAACCGGTAGGCGTGCCGGTTTGAGGGGGCGAGTTGTG
The DNA here is from genome assembly GCA_037055185.1 of Capillidium rhysosporum. Taxonomy (NCBI): domain Eukaryota; kingdom Fungi; phylum Entomophthoromycota; class Entomophthoromycetes; order Entomophthorales; family Capillidiaceae; genus Capillidium; species Capillidium rhysosporum. The sequence continues at coordinate 19,777 of JAWQFY010000450.1, read as the reverse complement.
TTGGGAGGCAGGGAGACGCGGAGAGGGAGTTTCCAATCTTGGGCGGTCAGACAGGTGGTGCAATGGCGTGACAGGGCGTGAGCGGTCCTCCTGATAGTTGGGTACATATTAGTCCTATCCTCAGTTGGAAGGTTGTGAGCAGGTTGTTTTGTCGTGGCCTCAGCCTCTACAGGTCTGGCAAGGTAAGCCAATACAGATGCGAGTTTTGGTAGTCATAGGGCGGGAGCAATTTCGGCTGATGTGGCCGATGCCCTTACAGTTATGACACTCGATGTTTGGACATTGGTTACTATGTCCTGAGTGGCGGCGGTTGTTGCGGCAATCATTTTCTCTGGCTTCTTCGGCGAGGTTGTAGTTCGGGCGGGGGAATACTCCTTGGTTAGCGATTGATTGTGCGGTTAGGCGAGGTGCGAGCTTGATTTTGGGGGAGGAGTCTACGTGAAATATTGTTGGCAATGAGTGGGGCAAAGTCGCTTGGTCAGGTCGACCGATTCTACCATCTAGTTGGTTACCAATTTCCCACAACATGGCAACAAGGGCTTGATAGCATCTGGGCTGACCCCTACCAACTATGGCAGTTCTTACCTGCTTGTTGAGGCCATTCTGGTAAATTGCCCACAGTATGTCGTTGGGCAGCTGTGTTAACATATTTGCAAGGTTTTGGAAGCGTTCTGAAAATGAGTGTACGGTTCCGGTGCCTTGACGGAGATCAAGGAGGCGGTTCAGGTTTTCTAACGGCAGAGTTAAGGGATCGAGCAGAACTCCGAGGTAATCCCTGAAAACAGAGTACAAGTCGGTGAGGGACAGTTCCCTGAGAACTTTGTCAGTTACATAGGTGCGTAGCGGGTTGGGCAAGGCGTTTATGGTTCTGGAGATGCGTTCCTTGTTGGATACCATTGCGTTTTGTCTTCTGGTGAGGTGTAAGTCCAGTTCGAGGCGTGAAATTCTGTTGTACGTTTCTTGGATGAGCTTCAGGGGTAGCGAAGGCGGGATGTGAAACGAGCTGGCGACGTGTATGCTTTGCGGCGTTTGTTGCTGTTGTTGCGCAGTACTACTTGTTGTGTTAGCAATACCTGCGGGGACAAGGTCGAGGTAACGTCGTGTCAACTAGTTAAGTAGTCCTTGGAAGGCACGTAGGGCAGTCCAGGCAGTTAAACCAGCTTGTATGATCGTTGCAATGGTTGGAAAGTTAGGTGCGGCAGGGGCGTCATGGTTGGACATGCACCCATATAGCTCGCGGGTTGCGTTTGCTTGAGTGAGCATTGACAACCAAGATGTGAGTTCCGTTATTATATGACATCCGGTCTTTGGTGTGACACTAGTGGCGATCTTTACATTGTGTGGTACAAAATACCACAATACAGAGGTGGCAACAAATATGAGCATTTGTACAAAGAAGTTAGTAAATGGTGACGGAGTGAGATTGACTTCATTGTCAATCATAGAAGCGACAAACGTGAATACCCAGTAAGCAATGTGGGCAAGCAAGATCGGCGGAAATTTGGTAGTGAAATTGACATGCGTTCGTATGTAGTCCAGGTTACAGGTAGCGACGACCGCAATGACCACGAACCAACCGGTAGCAAAGAGGCAACTAAATCCAACGTATAGGATTTGGACAAGGAGACGAGGGCATCCGCGATTACTAACGGCCTCTACATCTTCAACAAAACAGAGAAATAAAAATAAAACAAAAATAAGAAACAAATAAGAATGTCTTACTATGGTGTGGCAATGTCAGCTTTGTGAGCGATTCAGTAAGTTCGACAGGTTTCTACGGAGATTTGGATTGACGGTAGTCATGATTAGTTGTACGTTGACAAGGTAAAGTTCTTTGTTGTTTAGCGCTTGCGGCTGTACTAGACTCGTTTTTAAGACGTTGAACTCGTAAGTTCTTGAGTGAGAATAATGGAACAAAGAGTTATTCTTTGTTCCAATTTTTGATTAAATCATTGAGATTCGTTAAGTAAATTATCAAGATAAATTTGTGTAATTTTGTTATCTGAGAATAGAAGAAAAAAGGTGATAAAATCAAATAAGCTTGGGAAATGAAGGTAAAATAATAGGAATGATCATTAAGTCAGTGACTTATAAAGTCACTGAGTGACAAAACGTCACAATATTTATATACTTAAAAATAAAAAACTACTAATTTTATAATATTTACTAAATAAGTATAATAAGAATAAAATAAGCTAATAATAAAAAAATTATAAAAAATAAAAATATATAAAAAACTATATTATATAATATATTTAAAGCTAATAGTTATTTAACTTTTATTTTTTGAATATAGCTTAAAAAATAAATAAATTTAATATTTTAAATACTTTTAATTTATATATAATGTATAATTTTAAAGTTAAGCTAAATAAATAATAAATATAATATTTTAAAATGTCTAAAATACTAGCTTATTTTATATAATAAAGTAAGTTTTTCTTAAACTTTCTTTTATATATTTAAAGTTATTTTTTAATAGTACTAAATATTATAAAAATATATTATTATATAGTATATAATATTATAAAGTACTAAATAAAGTAAAATAGTATTATAAAGTTATTTTTTATTTTATTTAACTATATTAGAAAAAATTTAAATACTAAAAAAATTAAGTAGTTTTTAAAATTTATTAAATATATTAACTATATATAAAAAACTATTTAAAATTTTATAAATTTATAATAAAAATAATTATAAGTTATTAAATATTATATTTCATTTATATTATTGATAAAATAAAGTTTATTTATAAAAATTTAATTAAATTTATTAGTTTTTTATATATTAAAAAGTATATAATATTTAGTTTATTTTATTAAAAAAAGTTACTTTATAAATATTTATAGCTTATAGCTATAGATATAAAATATTAATTTACTATATATTAAATATAAATATAAATATAATTAAAATTTATACTTTTTAGCTATTAGCTATAATTTTATAAAATATATTATTATAATAACTTTATAAATATATTTTTAACTTTAATAAAATAAATTTAAAAATTAGCTTATATTATATTTATAAATATATATAAAAGTATAAAAGTAAGTTAATAATTATAAAAATCTTATATATATATTTATAAGCTATAAATATTAGTTATATATTAAAAAACTATACTATTATATAATATACTTATATAGTTAAAAATATAGCTAAAGTTAATTAAAGCTATATTTTAGTTATATATTTAACTTTTACTATTTAAATATAAATTAAATAAAAAGAAAAAATATAATATATATATATAGTAATATTTTTAATTTATATATAAAGTATATAAAATTATAATACTAAAGCTATACTTTAATATACTATCTAAAATTTTAAAATAATTAAAATATTAGTTTAATTTATCTAGTTTTACTAAATATATATTTTCTAATTATATTATTAAATATTTAAAGCTATTTTTTTTACTATATTTAAAAAAAAGTATACAATTTTATAATACTATATATTATAAAGTTTGTAAAGTTATACTTTTATTTTTTAGTAAAGCTAAAAATATTTTTAAATATTTATAAAAATATAATTTTATTTAGATAGTTTTACTTTAAGTTTTTTTTTTAAAATAATTAAAATATTTTAATATACTAAAATAAAGCTTTATTTTTTATATAGTAAAAAACTACTTTTTATATTATTATAATATATTAAAATTATATATTTTATATATATATAATATTAGTATTAAACTTTTTAACTAGTTTTTTATATAATAAAAATTTATATATAGCTTTATTTAGTAAATTTATTTAGCTTAAACTTTAATTTATCATATTTCATAGAAAAAAAAATTATATAATTATATTAAATATACTTTTTTATAAAGTATTAAATTTATAAAAATATTAATAAAACTAACTTAAAAAAACTTATAAATAAATATAAAATATAGAATTAAATATTTTTCAATTTAAATTATATTTAATATATATATTATTTAATTATTTATTTAACATTTAATTTTATTAGACTTTTTAAATAAAAGTTAACTATTTTTAAAAATAACTAATTTTTAATTTATTTAGTAAAAGCTATACTAATAATATTAATTTTAAAAAAATCATAAATAGCTATAAAAAATATTTAAAGCTTATAGCTATATAATTAAGTAATAATAATTCTTATTTATATATAAGAAAATACCTTAATATAAATTTATTTTTTATTTTTTATTTTTTGCTTAGTAGAAAAAAGTTATAATAATATTTTTATATATATAAACAATATTTAATATATATTAGTTTTTTTTAAATTTTAAAATTAAAATTAACTAATTTTTTTTATTAAATATATATATTAACTTTTATTTTTAAATAATAGTGTTTAAATTTTTAATATAATAATACTAATATTTACTAGTTTTATATATTTAAATTTAACTACTTTATTATAATAAATTTTTTACTATTACTTAAATATAAAAATCCTATTTAATATTTTATTAAATATTTTTTAAACTTTATTTTTAATTTTTCATTATTATTTTACTTTTTTTTATATTATTTTTTATATATTAAATTTTTAAGTATAGTAAAAGTAATTTATTTTAATATTTTTAATATAATTTTAGTACTTTTTATTAAAGTTTATTAGCTTTTACTAAATTAATATTAGCTTATAAACTTTTTACTTTTTATTTTAAATATATTTAAGCTTATATATAACTTTTATTAAAATTATAATTTTTATTTTTACTTTATATATTAATACTTTAATTTTTAATAATATTAAGCTTTTTATTTTAACTATTAAATAATAAAATAATTATATTTAAATACTATAATTTTTAAAAATAATTTATCTAAATTTCTATTATTTTTTAAACTTTTATTAATTTAAAACTAAACTTTAAAAGTATTTATATAATAAAATATTAAAATATATTAATAATATAAATATATTAATAAAAACAAGTTAATATAAGTAATATAATAATTAAAAATAAGTCTTTTATTTAATAATTATAATAATATATTTTTTAGATTATTTAATATTTACTATAATTTTCTTTAGCTTACATTATTATATATTTTAAAAAATTTCAAAATTTTAATAGTTAAAATTATAAGTTTTTATAACATTTTTTATATTTACTTTTTAAATATTAATTTTAGTATCTATATATTTATTTATTTATTTATTTATTTTAATTACTAGTTTTAAAAGCTTATATCTACTTATAATATTAATAATATATATATAAATAGGTTTATAATAGTATTTAAAATTATATTATATTGCTTTTTTATTAAAATAAGCTACTTTTTTTCTAATGTTAAAATAGAATATATATATATATTTAGTAATTTAAGTACTTTATTTACTATTTAGAAAATTTACTTTTTTATTTTTTAAATATAAATAACTTTTAGTAAAATTTATTAAAAGGTTGATAAAAAGCTATAGTTTTATATTTTACTATTATAAATAGTTATAATAGTATATATATATATATTAAATTTTAGCTGATTTTATTTGCTAATTTTTTTAAAAATTTTAAAATAGCTATTTTTAAAAGTAGCTAATTATATATTTATATAATAATTAACTTTACTTTATAGTGTTACTAAAACATTTATACTAGTAAATTAATTAGAAAATTATTATAACAATTCTTTTTTTTGCATTTATTAGTTTTAAGCTAATAATTAAATAAACTTAATACTTAATAAAATTAACATTTTATATTAAAAAATAAATACTAAACTAAATAGCTATATTAAAAGCTGCAAAGATAAATTATATTTAAACTTATATATACTATATTAAATACTAAGCAGTATAATTATAAATTTAATAATATTACATTGACTTACTTAAAATAAAGTATAAACTTAGTTTTGTTTTTTCTAGCTTTGAAAACATATATATATTAAGTTTTCTATAAAATATTTAATTGAAATTCTAATTCCATATTCCAAGTTTTTTATTAATAGGAAAAACAATAAAAATAGGCTTAAAATTTTATAGTATTATTTCTTTTGTACTATTACAGTTGCTGTATTTTTTCACTTTTGCAAACTTATTAGAAGATGCTAACATATACTATTTATTAAATTAAGTTAGTATGCAAAAATGTTAAATATAATTATGAATAGTTTAAAAATTATTAGAATTGTACGCATTTCATATAAGAATTTAAAGCAATTTTTTAAGATATCCAAGGTAAAGATGGTAAAAAGGAGAAATGTGATGTTAATATTGCTTAGTGAGCTCGAAGTGACAGTATTGAGGAGGTAGTATGTAGCTTTGTGAGTAAGGTGGGCGTGTAGTGAATAAGTTGTATATCAAAAAATCCTCTAAAGAAAACCCGACTCTTGAAGCAATCTGGCAATTTTCTCTTCTTCTCTTTCTCTTGGTTCAAGCTCAATAGATCTATCGAAGAACTGAGAGTCGTTAACTTCAATGGAAAACTTGTCCTTAATATAATCCTGGAGTTTAGGTAACGGTTTCAAATAATAGGTAGAATTTTGGTACTGCTGGATTTCACGGATGATATCTGCAGATTTAGCTTGCTTGAAGAAGTTGATCAAATCTGATTTTTTAAGGTTGTCTGAGTTACCGTCAGCAATAAAGGTGAGGTCGGTGAGGTAGAGACCTAGGAAGGGTACGCAGGGTGGGTTGACGGAATGGAGCTTGTCACGATACACCGAGAAATTACGGCCTGAGTCCATGGTCTGCTTGATCATATCAAAGGTCTGCAAAGTTTTGGCGTTGACCAGCTATCAATAAAATCAGCAACTTAATTTGAAAATGAAACTTTACCTCCCAGGTACGTCTAAGACGATGAATAGGCGTTGTGTTGAAACCGGCTAAGAGTGACATCAGTGTGTTAAAATTGTGAAGCTGTAAGCATTTCTACAAGCCAATTGCTAAGTAATTATTAAATAGATATGATTTACCTCAGCGATGTTGATGAAATGACGTATATAATAGGACCTTAACCTAAGATTGCTTTCCGAAAGGATGGTGAACACGAGCCAGTTGGAAATTTGGGTGGACATGGAAATCATAGCCTTGATGTTAGGAGCCAGCATATCTTTAGTAGACCAAGCCTTGTTGAGACATTCAATAGGCTTTATCTGGTTGAAAAGATGTGAATCAATTAAAGTAAGCTGACGCGCAATTTCGAGTGGATCCATCTCCAAGAAGTTGTTGTAGTTCTTAGGTACAATGGGAATAGGCTCATCCTGAGTATTCTTAACCATCTTTTTGAAAGTGGAGTTAGATTGATCAAGGCGTTTCTCGATATGACGTAGGAGTTGGACCGAGATGGCGGGCAGTGCTTCCTTCATCACAGTAGCGGCAAAAACTCGGAGCTCATCAAGTACGTCCATATCCTCGTTCTCCTGTAAGTATGATTCTACCCAGGTTTTGAACACATTGAACACACGCAAACGAATTGGAGTAAGCTTCTTGGCGTGCCAGATCTCGAGCTCAGAAGAGTTCAAACCGGAGGGTGGCTCCAAGGTGAATCGCATATACAAAAGTCGGAAGAGTTCGGGTGTAGTAACGAACGACCTATAAGTTAGAAGGAAAGTGGCCATAAAATTGGGATCTACAGGAGAAAATTTAGTAGGAATTATGTAAGAAAAATACCCCAGTTATCGTGGAAAGTTAAACATTCGACGAGTCCCGGTATAGTACCACCACGTACTTTACCCCCCTCGAACACTAGCTCTTCAGAGGTATAGTCATGACCTAAGAACCAAGGTTTGTCCTCACCAGTCATTATAGAAGGTGCTCCATCTTTACCGAAGCTCTGCTTCGATTTATCTTTGTCGTCGGGGAAAGGAGCATCATTGCCAAGTATTTTACGTAGTTTCTCGCGGTGTCCTCTACGTAGATTTCTGGTATTATCCCTACGGGATACGATCTCACTTCCAGTACTTACGGTGGAATCTACATCCGAGTCAATGTCCTGTTCCAAATTTCCACTCTCCTTTTCGATTGGATTACTCTTCATAAGTGTACTTGGGTGGTGGTGAGCCAACGAGTAATTTGCCGAAGCGACCGAAGAGTTGAGGCTGGTTAGCGAGAAACATCGTCTCAAAGGGGGTGCATACTCAAGTTGATTGATTGTATATGTCTGCCCGTTAATCTGTTGACGGCCGATAGTAGCTCTAAACACTGATGAAAATGCAGATAGCTTTCTTCTCAGTTCGTTATACTCTTTCAAATCACGCTCTTCCAAAATAAACTTGATGGCAATCAGGATGTCATTGATCGATTTTTCAATACGATTGACAGTAGTTATAATCTGATCAGCTGACCCACTGCCGTTTTGTGAAAAGGTATCGGTGACAGTTTGAGTTACAAGTACCAGAAGGTTGGAATTGTCGTACAAAGCCTGACGGTAGGAACTGAACATAGCAGAAAGTTCGATACTAACCCCTTCAAGTGAGAAGTAGTCCAAAAGACCGGTAAAATGGCCCACCTCCTTGATAACCAGTTTTACCAGGGTGACCAGCTGTTGGTTTACTTCAGGATTCTGTACAATACGGTCAGTAAGACATTCGATAGCAATACCGGTGGAGCGTGATGTTTTGTCAAACTTTGATATAATGTCTCCATTAGATTGCTTTGAAGAATCATTACCAGCCTCTGATCCTAGATCGTGGGAATTTCTCCTTGAGTCACTAAATCGAGTGGCGTTAGAATGAGATCTGTCCCTCGACCTGGTATTTGCGAGACGGTTGGATTGTAAAGAAGTACTGTTGTTGGAGATGACCGCTTTAGCTTGTGGTTTATGGCTTCTACGGTTTAGATGCCCAGTAGTCGGTCGAGTCTTCACTCCAATTGAAGAAAATTGTGCGACTTGGACGAAATGTCTAGCTATGATAAGTATTTTTAAAGCTTCCTTTTCTAATCGTTCCGACATATCAGGAGGTGGCCAAATGCCTGAAGCCACTTTAGCTAATAGAATGAGATCGCAAAGTGAAGAAAGAATGAGTCGATGGTACGATTGAAGTAGTTGGTGAGACTTGAATACAGGGGCATCTTTCTCTGCTGTACCTGAAGCTAATAACATGATGCGGATAGCTTCTATATTGCTTGAAGCGGAACTTAGGAACCGGCTTTTATCGTTACGTTTAATATTATATAACAGTTTATGAACTGAAAAAACTACCCCAGCTATAATTTTATCCCAGTTGATGTCGGCATCGACCTGAGAGTCGGATTCATAAAATAGTACGTTTTGAGCCTTTGAACTTATAAAGTTCATCCAAGTTACATCAGTTGTTGCGGACATAATTGAATTCTGTGAAACATGTGAGAATCTCCGTCCACCACCGCGTTTAGATAGTGGCTAGATATTTCATGTCAATAAACCAATAGTCAAAATTAATTTACCACTATAACATCTGTCAAATTAGGGGAAAGTTCCCAGCTGGATTCATCAGTTAACATATTGAAGTAATAAACTCTGCCACTTGAACTTATTTTTTTACACCAATTTGTTGGAAGCTACCTACTGTTAATAAAAATAAATGTCTATAAATTACAGAGTTCATATCAGATAAAGTGTTTCCAGGTGGTGAAAAAGTAGGTAAGAAGGGATCAGGAATTAGTGTATCGTCATTAAAGTGGGGTAAAGGTGGAATTTGATGGTTAGGTTCCCACTCTTCAACGTTGGAAGGTCTCCGAGAATTAGGTTCTGTACCGTTGAAAAAGCTTTCACCAAAATCGGAATCTGTAGTCCTTTCTAAACTTGTATCATTTGTTGTCATATCTAGGTCATTATTTCGCATAGTTTGAGAGATCCAATTTTGAGTTCGATCCTGAAAAAAATAAATAAAAGAAGGAATGTGAAATTACTTGAGAGAAATCACGGGTTGAAGAATGAGAATTTTGAGTAGTATATCTAGGATTACTTATTGACATGTTACGCATAAAGCTCGCCCTCAACGCATCGTTAGATAAATCGATAGGCTCTACGTAGTTGAAAGGAAACCAACCTTTTTCGCCATTACATTCACCATGACACCAGCCCGATTCTAATTTAGTGCAGATTTTGATAACGTCATTCTTTTTAAATGATAGAGCGGCGTCATCAGGGGAGTTAAAGTCATACAAAGCTCTTACCGTATCTTCGTTTTCAGAATTATTTGCTGTAAAGTTGTTCATTTGCAAGGTACTAATCGGTGCTTAATAGATAAGCATACAAAGAATAATCGATTTTGAGCTGCAAGACTTAACTCAAAAATATTTCTGCTGATTGAAATCAATCGAAAAATGCTTATTGTTAACAATTCCAATCCAAGTTTTAGTTTCTATTTGATTGGGTTTATTTAATCCATCCATTTTATTGTTTTAACATTTTGCGGCTGCTGCACTACTTCCTTTTTAGTGGGAATTTAGCACAAGTGGAGATTTTTGGCAAAAAGCCTTAGTTACACCTTTGGTAGCGAGCTGTTTCATATAAATTAGCATGTATCCAATAATTAGAAAAGCGTAGTTATCCCGAGCTTTTAGGAATAAAAGCTTATAGTAAAGGGGTGGAAATAAAAAATCGGTTCATACAGTTAACTATTTTACCCTACTCATACAGTTTGAAAACTGGATGGTATCTAAACAAGTAATTAAGAGTTTGAAAGTTGTTGTTATCTAAACTCATAAGGAACTTGCCGAATGCTGTTAAATGAAATTAATCAATATTTTTATATTTAACATTCAGTTTACCGTTAGAAGCAGTAACCAACAGCAACTTTTGATTCAAGCTTTATAACTTTATCAACATCGCTCTAAGAATCAAAAATGTTTATAGCTTGGTTTTTACATCAGGCATTTTCGATCAGTTTATTTTACTAGTCATCAGCCGCACTCTTTTAAAAGAATTGTGGATGGACCGAAGCGCTAGTATGAAACTAAATAGCTGAAGCTTAGAGTTATGCTAATTTTACTAAAGTAAAACAGCTATCGGAGAACCATATATAGTAACCTAGCGTATTAAGAACGTTGCTTAATATTAAAAACTGATCCTATTTTATACCGTAAAATAAAGCATACAAAACCAACTCCACCACCAGTTCGCTTGGTTTATTTGCATTGTACTTAAGAAACTAGGGTTTTTTAAAGTTTTAGGGAAATTAGAAATATTCCAAAAAGGGGTAAAACCCCTGTAACAAGCTGGAAATAGAAAAAATTCAACGGCCCGACCAGCTGCACTCCGTAACGAAAAACATTGGTCTAAACCAACAACAAAGTTCTAATACTGCAATTTATGTTAATAGTAAAATATAACTACAGCTATACCTACTAAACCTGTAGTTCATATAGCTATATTTATATTTAGTCTTTATAGTTTTGTTAAATAAACCCTTTTTAATAACTACATGAATAAATGGCTTAGTTTTATATTTTTATAAGATATAAATGTTAGTGTTACCATTAACTATACATATACTTACTTTTTAGATAGACTTCAATTAACCTTTTACATTTTCCCTTGCTTTAAATTGAGTATAGTACAGCTTGCATTTTTAATACAATAGAAGTTTTATATTTACACAAATATAAAGCTGTTTTTCATTAATGTATTATAAAATAAGAGTAAACAAACAAGATTTTAAAATTAATGTTGTAGTTTTAATATAATAAGTTGAATGTTATATTAAAATTTAATATTAAATAGGTTTAAATTAATCCCAATATTGTACAAAATAAGCTATATAAATAATTTTTAAGCTTTAACAATTTTGAATATATATAAAATGTTAAAAGATTAGAAAACTTTTATTTAAAAATTAAAAATAAATATATATATATAAATTATATATATTTAGAATTCTTATTTTATAAAAATTATAAAGAAATTTAAAATAAAGTTTTAAAAAAGCTTATTTAATTAAATTTTTTTATAATAAACTTTATTTAAATAAATATAAATTCTAGTAGTAAATTTTATACCTTTTGGCTTTATTTACTTATATAAGTTTTTAAATATAATTAACTATATACTTTTTATTAAGTTTTTTTAGTTTTTTTTTTAATTTTAGTATAAATTTTACTTTAAACTTTAGCTAATTAAATATATAACTATATATATTATCTTAAAGTAGTTTAAATATTTTTAATAAAATTAAAGTTTAAAAAGTTTATTAAACTTTTATTAATTAAAAGTTAGTTTAAAAATATATTATTATTTAAAATATAGTTAAATAAATAACTAGCTACTTTTAAAAATTAAATACTATTTATTATACTTTATTAAATATTATTTTTAAAAGTAATACCTTTTTTTAAAACATACTATTATAAAAAATATACTAAAATTTTAAAAAGTTATTTATATAGTATTAATATATTTATATAATAATAAAAATTTTAAAAAATAGCTTTTATTATACTTACTTAATATATTTAATAGTGTAAAAATAAGTTAACAGTTATAGCAATTATAAAAATTATATATTTTTATAGTTAGTAGCTATAAATAGTAAGTTTATATTAAAAAATTAAAGTTTTTTTATAGAATTATATACTATAAAGTTTATAAAGTTATACTTATATTTTTATAGTATAATTAAAAAAAAATTAATTTTATAAAATATATAAGCTATATTTTTTTACTATAGTATATTATTAAAATAGTTTAAAAAAGGAATTAATATAGTTTTAAAGTATAGCTTTAAGTTAAAAAAATATACAATTTAGCTTTTATATTTTTTAAATTAATATAGTAAAATTATATATATTAGTTTTATTAAAAGTATAAATATTCTTACTTATAATTTAAAAATATTAACTATTTAATATATTATAATATATATATTAATTTAATAGCTTTAAATTTAACTTATAAAGCTATATTTAAAAAATATATATAATTTTTAATATATTAAAAACTTTACCTTTATATAGAAAGTTTTAAATTGAATATATATAAAGGATAATTTTAATACTAATATTTTTATAATATAGCTTAAATATATAATTTTACTTAAATAATTTTACAATAAATTATTTTAAATTGTTTATTTAAAACTATTAAACTATTTTAATATATATCTTTATTACTATATAGCAAATTATTACTTTTTTTACTATTAAAATATTTAAAAATTAATTTAAAGCTTTATATACTATTTTTATAAATTTTATTTTAAATTTTTATAAATTAGATTTATACTTATACTTTAAGTTTTAATATACTAGATATTTTATTATAATAAAGTTTTTTATATATTTATATATATTTTTTAATATAATTAAAACTTAAGTTAATTTAGTAGTTTTAAAGTTAATTTTTAAAATTATATTTTAAAAGATAAAAAAATTTTAATATATTAAAATTTTTATATTTAATATATAAAGAAAATAATTTTAACACTAGTTTTTTTATAATATAACTATAAAATATAACTTTATTTAGATAACTTTATTTTAAATTTAAAAAAAAAGCTTATTTAGAAATATTTAAGCTATTTTAATATATAATAATATATTTTATATCTAGTTTTTATATTTTATAACATTATAATTATTAGAAAAAGTATTAAGTTTTATAAATTATTTATAAAAAAACTAATATTTTCTTTTTAATTAGCACTTTACTATATAAAAAATAGCTATAATAGTATATTATTTTATTTTAAAATAATAAATAAGTAGCTAAACTATAATAATTACTTATATTATAAAATTAAGAAATTTTAAAGTATAGTTAATAACTTTATTATATTTATAGTTTTAGTAAAAAGAATATTTTAAAAGCTTTATAACTATTAAAATTTAAGTTAGCTTTAATAAATTTAGCTTTAATAAATTAATTTTTTCATTTTTAATTCTATATTTATTTAACTTTAAAGTTAATTATATTATTTTTTGGTATTATATAAAATTTTAAAAGCTATATTTATATATTTTATTTTATTTAAAAGATTATTATATATATTACTAAGCTTTATAAAACTATTTAATTATAATATTATTATTAATTTATTTTTTAAAACCTTTTAAATTTATATATTAATTTAAAAAGTTTATATTATATTTTAAAATTATGTTTAAAATTTTTTATAAAAATAATATTATTAACAATAGATAAAATAATAAAACAACTTATTATTAACTATAAAAAATAGTTAGTTTAAAGCTATAAATAAATAAAATTTATAATTAATTTTAATTTTTAAAAAGGTATTTATATATTTTAATATAGTTAAATTTTAAAAATATAAATTTATATCATATAATAAAACTGCTTAAAATAATATTTAAAAGCTTATTAGTTTATATATATATTAATAACTAAAAAGTAAAAAATAAAAATTTTATTAAAAATATATTAAAAAGATAAAAGGTATTATAAAAATTTTAAAAATAATTTATATTGTAATTTTGATTTTAATAAAGTTACTTTAAAGTTTTTAATATATATAGTTAAAATTTTATTATTATTATTAGTATATTAAATACTTTTATAATATTTAAATTTAATTAATTTATTAGTATTAGCTAAGTTTACTATTATAAATATATTTTTTAAATATTAAATATTTATAATTTTTTTAAAACTTATTAAAAGTTTTATACTTTATAAATATAAAGGCTTAATAGTAGTAAAAAAAAGCATTTTATATAAATAGTATATATATAATATTAATTTTAGAATTAAAAATAATAAATATAAATATATTTTTACTATATAGTTATTTGATAAACTAAACTAAAATTTTTAATTTATTTTATTGGCTAAAGTTTTTATATCTATCTATTCTAATAAATGCAGAAAATTAAAGATTTATCTAACTAGAAAAAAATGGTTAGGCTTATATATATATATATATATAGTTTAAATATCTATAAGTAAAAAAACAATAATTTATTAATAAACTTATTTAATTCAGTTTAAAATACTATTAAAAATAAAGTAGTAATTAAATTACGTTATTAACTATAAAAGGCGTAGTAATAATTAATTTTATTATTAAATTAAAAACTGTATTACTTTTAATAGTAAAAGTAGTATATTGATTGAATTGAATTTTTGATTGGCTCTTTTCCTAATAAAGGTACCAACCAACCTTTAAATTTTAAAATAAAATAAAATCGGTTCCGATATACTGATTTCTAATCATAATAAAATTTCATTAGATCTTAACTACTTTTTATGCAAACTTTGTTTCAATTTAAAGTTGTTTAATGAATTAATTGTTAGACTCTAAAATTATTTTAACTAACGACAACATAACTTTATACTCAATAAGTTAATATGATATAAAATTTTATTTTATAAAAATATATACAAGTTGAAAAATTAAATGAAACAGTACGTTTAAAAATATGAATTAGTTTAACCGAATTTAATTACAGATGATTCGTTAAAAGGAAGGTAGTACCCAATAGTTTTAATTATTGAGCCACAAATTGAGAAAACCTTTACCATTAAGTTATCAAATTTAAAAGGTTTCGATTTACCCGCAACAGTTATACTACATTTACATCGTTAATTTTTAAGAAAAGGGGTGCTATTTTTCCACCTATTTTTATAAAACAAAATCCAATTAAAAGTTGGGATTAGAACGGTTCGATAAATTTTAATTGGAAGTAAATTTAACTTTATTTTTTTTTTAGTATCGGATAAGGTTTAGAATTAAAATTATTGAAATCTAATTAATTTATATAAAAGTATAAGTTACAATATTATTATTTATATTTATATATATATATTATATAGTTAAAAAATAATTATATCGTTCCTTTATTTACCGATATTTGTACTAAGAACTCTTTAATTTAAAGTAACTTTCCACACCTAAATAAAATATAAAAATTTGCTTACAAACGTTAGTTAAAAGTTACCCCATTTATCTATATTGGATCAACATCTTTTATTTTAAGATGTACTATTAACTTATTATAAATTGAAAGGTAATTGATGTAATATAACAAATTGAAACTTTACTTTTAATAGTATTAAGTAAATTAGTATAAATAAATAGTGCTAGCGAATCTGAAACGTAATTGAAGGTAATTGGTAATAAAATGATATCATAAATTGAAATTGTAAATATAAAAAAAAAAATTTAATTTATATCAAATCGTTATACTATAAAATTTTAAAAAAAAAAGAGATATATATATTTTTATATTTATTTATTTAAACAATAACTTTAATTAAAAATATTAGTTAATTAATTTTTTAATAGTAAATTAAATTCTTATTTTATTATAATTAAAATTTTATACTAGTTTAAGCCCAATACTAAAAAAATAGGAAATATTTATGTTAAATATTTTTTTTAATGAAAATATTTTAACCGAAATTTTTTTTTATATATAAAAAATTAAAATTTAAATCTATCTCATTTTATAAAATGAAATCAGCTGGCATCTAAAATTATTGGCATGGTTTAACCATTTTATCACTTATTAGTTCCATTATTTATTTAAATTACCAATTCACCATAAAAATATATGCTTAGCAACAACTACAGTCTAGGTCAACCCTGAATTAGGTAAAAGTGTAATTAGTAAAGTCAATTTACTCCAATTTAGAGAATTCTCAGATTTTGGTTGGGTTACATTCACTTAAATTCTTGATAAATTGAGTTTTATACAAAAACAGAATTCGTAAAATTAAGTGTATAAAAAGAGAAGCTAACGTTCAAAATTATTAAATTAAATAAACTTCTACCTTAAATTTATTTAAAGTTATTAACGACGATGCCTACTTCCACTCCAACTATCTCGTTCCCAAAGAAATTACTGTTGATGCTTAACGAAGCGGAAGGGGAAGGTATAGCTTGGGATGTAGATGGAACTTCATTTTCAGTTACCGACCGTTCAAAAGTGATCGCTATGTTACCTAAATATTTTAAACATAAGAGTTGGAACAGTTTAACGCGGCAACTGAATATTTACGGTTTCGATCCAATTAAAAGTAAAAGGAAAGGGTTCGGTTCGGTAACTACTTTCCGTCATCCTCATTTCACTAAAGGTATCCAAAACCCTGATCTAATTAAAAGGATGGTAAATAAGAACGAAAAAGAAAACAGTATGAACAGCCATCACGACGAATCGGACCATTCCAACCAATCCACTTTAAGTCAATGTGAAAAGATCTCTAGATTAGAACAAGAGATTCGAGACCTTAAAGCGTTAAACCAAAGGTTAGAGTTTAGGTTAGAAGATTCGGAAACAAAGTTTAACGATTTAGCTAAAGTGATGGCTAATTCGTTTAATCCAAATAACTCTTTAGCACAATTTAAAGTTAATTCAATTACTACATTACAGCCGTACCAAGAGTCGTTAAATTTAAAACCGTTACTTCAAGATAACCGTAAAGAAGATTTAGAACTACCACCTTTACGTATGGTATTCCCAACTGCATTTTAATTTTAATTTTTTAAAAGTTGTTAATAAATAGTTTTTTTATATTTATTGAAAAATTATTCTTTTTTTTAAAAATTTTATTGTACGATACTCGTTGTGAACAAATAATTTAAATAAATAAAAATATTTATTAAAAATTTAAAAAGATGATAAATTATAATTTTTAAAATTATTGTACGATGACAATAGATTAATAAAAATTCATTTCGAACAAAGATATTAACTAGATTATTTTTATAAATGCTGGTAGTTTGCCTTAAATTTCATGCCAAGTTTTATAAAAGGAAATTTATTAATTAGAAGCTTCTCCTTTATCTTAATAATTATTTAGCAATTGGTCATTTAAAATTCATATCGGAAATTTACTATTATAAAACCGATTCTTTTAAGTTCTAAAAAATACCCCTACTTTGAAGCATTACAACTTTTAAGTATTTTTTAATTGGATTTTGAAAAGCTTTAACGATTGATTAATTTATATTTTTAATTGGTTCGTATGTGAACAAATTAATATTTTTATAATTTATTTATGATTGGTTATATTTAATTTTTAAAAAAAGTTTATTTCAATCCAATTTATAGGAATATAGCACCCTAAAATAACTATCAACTTATTTATTCCTTTAAAACTTTCTATTAAAGAATATTCTTCTTTACAGTATATTGTAATTTAAAGTATTTTTTAACTGTACAGTATGTTGTAATACAATATCATCGATGTGTAACTATTAAAATTAAATAGAAGTTAAGGTTTATATTATAATTATATAACTAAAAATCTACTTTTAGAAAAGTATAGGTTTATAATATATTTTTTAATAACTTATTTTATATGTATAATTTTAAAAATAGACACATATTTTTAACTAGTATATCATTAATATATCTTTTTTAGTTAAATAAATTTAATTATCTAAATATTTAACTTTAAAAAAATATTATATAAAAACTTAGTAATTTTTAGTCTATTAAATAAACATTTTTATTAAATATTTAATTTTAACTTTATATTAAAAAAAAATAACTTAAAGTTAAAAAATAAAGCTTGATAAAAATTTAGATATTCTATTTATTATTTATTATTTATTTTAAACTATAATAATATTTAATAGAAATTAAATAAAAAATAAAATATAGTTAAATTTTAAAATTAAAAGTAATTAAAAAAAACTAATAAAAATAGAAAAGTAAGCTAAATTAAAAAGTTTAATAAATTAAATTAAGTAATTTAAATAGTAATTTACTATTTTATAATCTTATTTTTTTTAAAAATAATAATAAATACTATCTAAAGTAATTTTAATAAAAAAATATTAAAAGTATATTAAAATATATTTATAATACTTATTATTTAATAAAATAGTAATTATTAGCTTATTTACTTTATATAAATATATTTAATCTACTAATAATAAACTAAAATAAGCTTTATTTATAAATTAGATTTAATATAAGTTAATAAAGTTTAAATAAATAATATTTAATAATTATAAATATTTTAATTATTAAATATGTAGTAAAACTTTTATTACATAACTTTACTAATAAATAATAAGCATTTTATATTTAATTTTAACATTATTATAATTATTTTAGCTTATTTTTTCAAATATGTTATAGTATATTATAAAAAATTATTATTATTTTTTTATTTAAATACTTTATTTATACTTTTTATAAACATTTATTATTAAATAGTTTGCTTTTTTTATTATCTGTATTATAAATTAATATATATATAAATTAACTAGTTTAATTAAAAGTATTTGTGACATCCAGTCTTTAGTGTAACACTAGTGGTGATCTTTACATTGTGCGGTACAAAATACTACAATGCAGAGGTAGTGACAAATATGAGCATTTATACAAAGAAGTTAGTAAATGGCAATAAAGTGAGATCAACTTCATTGTTGATCATAGAAGTAATAAATATAAATACCCAGTAAGCAATGTAGGCAAGCAAGATTGGTGGAGATTTGGTAGCAAAATTGACATGCGTTCATATATAATTCAGATTATGGGTAGCAACAGCCATAATAACTGCAAACTAACTGGTAGCAAAGAGGCAACTAAATCCAACGTATAGGATTTAGACAAGGAGACAAGGGCATTTGCAATTTTGAACAGCCTCCACGTCTTCAACAAAACAGAAAAATAAAAATAAAATGAAAATGAGAAACAAATAAGAATGTCTTACCATAGCATAGCAATGTCAGCTTTGTGAGCAATTTGGTAAGTTTGACATATTTCTATGGAGATTTGAGTCGACAATAGTTGTAATTTATTGTACATTGACAAGGTAAAGTTTTTTGTTATTTAGCACTTGTAGCTGTACTAAACTTGTTTTTAAGACATTGAACTTGTAAGTTCTTAAGTGAGAATAACGGAACAAAGAGTTATTCTTTGTTCCAATTTT
>JAWQFY010000449.1:0-31199 GCA_037055185.1 Capillidium rhysosporum | reverse complement strand
TTATAATTAAAATATTAAGCAAAGCTTTAACTTTGCTTTTCAGTCCTCTTTATATACTTTTCTATTAGTTGCTAAGTATAACTGAGCTATACTAAGTTTCATCTCTAATTATAAATTTTTATGCTAAGTAATACTTAGTAAAAATATAATTACAAATCAGTTTATACTAAACAATACTTAGTAAAATCTAATTATAAATTAGTTTTATACCAAGTAGTACTTAGTAAAATAAAATTAGTATTTGTTATCTTAGAGAAAAAAAAGGAAAAATATATAGAGATTTAAAAAGATAAATATTAGTAAAACTTAGTTAGATAAGCTTAGGTGACAAAGCTTATAATGTTACAAATATATTACTTTAAAGTTATTATAATAAAAGTTATTATAATAAAATTTATTATTATAAAATATTTTCTAATTTAAATAATATATAGTATATAATATTTAAGTATTAAAAAATTAAAAAATATATATATTTATTAAAAAAAATATTTTAGCAATATAAATATATTAAAAATTTTTAATATAAAAATATATATATATAAAACTAAATAAATAATATATAGTTATTTAATTAAAATTCAATTATATTAAGTTTTTAAAATTTTATTAAGCTTTATATATAGAAATTAGCTATTTTTAAAAGTAGTTAATTACTTATTTAGTTTATAATTCTTATAGCTATTATTAATTAAAATTTTAAAAATATATATAATTATATTGATTTTATTACTAAGTTTTTACTAATTTATTTATTTATATTATTTATTAAATTATTATATTTATTGTTATAATAATTAACAATAATGCTAAATTTACTTATTATTATTTACTAATTTTTATATATAAATATTTATATTTATAGCTATTTTTACTTTATAGTATTTTATATTATATAATATAAAGCTTATTACTAATATTATATTAAAAATAAAATATTATAATTACTTTATTAGTATTTTAATAATTTATTTTCCTTTTAAATAAAAAGTTATTAATATAATATATCTTTATAATAATATTTATTATAAATTTACCTACTAAGTATAAGTTTTAAAATAAATTATCTATTTTATTTTTTAAAATTTATTTAATACTTTAATAAGCAAACTATTAAATATATATTTAAAAACCTTTTTATATTTTATTTTATATTACTTTTATAGTATATTTTTAATAAATTAAACTAAATTAAACTAAATTATTTAACTTTAACTTAATATAAAATTAATTATATACTTATTTTTAAAATAAGCTTATAATATAATTAAAATACTTATCTTTAACTTAAAAAAAGAATAAAGCTAATATACTTGCTAATAAGTTAAACATTTAATAAAACTTACTATATTTTTTAAAAATATAAAATTTAATTTTTATATACTAAGATAACTTTATTAATAAAAGATAGTATATAAATATTATTTATTAAAGTAGAATTACTAATAATTTATAATATTTAGTAGCTATAAAATACTTTAGTATTAATTTCTAAAAACTAATATTATGGTTTTTTATAAAAGCTAAAAAAATCTATTATAAATTAGTAAAGTTGTTTTAAAATGTTTATTTTTAAGCAACTTTTAACTCAATATTAAGTAGTTAATATCTTTAAAAAAATACTTATTAGTATAAGATAAATTAATATACATAACTACTAAAAACTTAAAATAAATGAATTAAATCTTCTAAACTAAATATAAGTACAAATAAACACTTTTAATTAGAACTATCTTAATTAAAGCTATAATAATAGTGCTGCCTAAATCTAAACTAGTAAACTAAAAACTAATATATAAAATTAAAAAAACAATGTTTATTATTATTAAAAAGTATATATTATTTATAATTAACTAAAATAAAGTAACTAACAAAGTGTATACATCTTCTTTATATTAAAAAACTTTGTTTTTTAAAAGCTTAAATCAGTATATAAAAATTTTAATTAAAACTGTACTTTAAAAGTATTATTTAATAAAAATTATTACTAAAATCTAAGAATATACTAGATTTTGCTGCTGCAATTCAATACTCTTGTTACAAACCATCAAGTGATATATACTAGAGGCACAAGTGGTTTATAAAAAATATTATTATAGTTGTCAAGTTTTGTTACATTTGTTTTAAATTTTACGCTTAAGAAACAAACCACTATTTTAAAAAATAGTCTTCGTTAAGAAGAAATCATATAAAGCCGGATTTTATAACTAATTTGCTTTGCTCTCAACTTAATAAGCTCTTAAATTTGAAAAGCTGGACTTTTCTAGATGAGCAAATAGTTATATAGCTTAATAATTTAAAATCAATTCATATATTGCTAGTTACCCAAAATATTTAAAACAATATTAACAATACATATCAAAAATATAATTAAAGGTAAGGCTCAACTACATTTTAAGAAATAGCAAGGAAACTTAGTCAATTTAGGTTGATAGAATATTGAGCTGACTAACAGGGGTATTAATTAAGGCGCTAAGGTTAGAACATGATGCTAGGGTCCCCAACCTTTTATTAACTGGAGCGAAATAAAAAGCAGTGAAATTTGGCACAATATTAGATCGATTAGAAAAGCACCGGAAAAAAAATTAGAGTAAACCGACCTGGCGGAGGTTGTTTTGCATTAGTATGTCCTTAACTGCAGCCATAACGAAGCGGATGTTGTTAGTATCGGTAGCGCAGGTGAAATGGGTGTAAACATGCTTCGTGGGATGCTTGTTTAGACACTCAAATCGTTGGCGGAAGTAGTTAGCCCCTTGATCGAAGTCGTTTTCACCTATTTAAGGTTGGCATAAATTTGTAAATTTACATTACCTTGGTAGTCTGGGAAGTATTCACTAATGCTGGATGTCTTGATTTTTTCGCGGAAAATATCGGTTTTATTTAGGAAAAGAATAACAGAGGTTTTTTGAAACCATTTAGAATTGCAAACCGAGTCGAATAAAGATAAAGCCTCGTGCATACGGTTCTATTTAAAGTTAGATCACAATAAAATAAAATAAACTACATACCACACTTTCATCTTCAATAAGACATTGATCGTACTCACTAATAGCAATTAGATATAGAACTGCTGTGACACCCTCAAAACAATGGATCCATTTTTTACGCTCTGAACGTTGACCACCTACATCCATCATTCTGAAACGAACGTCATCAATCTTGAATTTGGTTTCGTTAATACCAGAGGTCTTTACACGACTACGTAAAATATCTTGATCACTAGGTGCATAGTTAGGAGAACAAATCCTGTCCATGTTTTCAAAATAACTAATAGATATAAGCAAACCAAATTAAGTGTAAAAATACTAGCTAGCGGAGTCAATAACTTGGAATTGATTTGAAGAAAGCATGGCAGTTTGAACGCCTTTATCTTCCCATAGGTTTTTAAGAGCAGTTGCTAACTTAGGTTCCACCGTATTTTCTGAAAAGGGACGAGGCGTATCCCTGATATAATTTGCATATTCGGTGTTATTAGGCTTTTCAAGAGTAAGGTTTAATTTAGGAAGCGCTTTTAAAATAGCGTCCATAGAGTTAAAAAGATTAGCAATAATAACTTCTTTATAGCCGTCGACTTCTTCGCTTTCAAAACCACCCCCATGTAACAGCTTCATCTGTTTGACTACAGTACTTTTTCCCGATTCACCAGCACCTAAGCAAAGTTAAAACCTTGAATCAAAATAAATATTACCAAGCAACAGCATTTTTAATTCTTGGTTGTCGAGTTTCTCGCTCTTTAACTGCTGTTCGATACGAGCGTTAATTGCATCGGAAGGATCTTCTATTTTACTCGAACTACAACCCATCGTTTAAATTAGGAATCTTTAAGTTTGTATACAGGCGAAATAAGACAATCGAGATAATTTGACAAAAATAAGTTTCAAAAAACAACAAAGTTTGGGAATTCAGTGAAGTTTATACAACTTTAATTCAAGAATTTCATTTGCTTTTATTTGGGTCCATAACATTGAAAGGAGCTTTAAGGGGGTGGAGGGTATCCTATAAACTTCCAACTTTTAGACGTTGAATTTGTAACACCAACTTGAAACGTTTCTTGATTGAGTTAATTCGGTACAAAATGTAAGTAATGACGTAATGTACTAAACATAACCAACAACAAAGTTCGAATAAGTAACCAAAAAGCCGATAACTAGCACAAATTAATATTTTTACGTAATAGGAAGGAATTGACATTGTTGGAGCGCATTCAGTGCAAACTGAATATTTATGAGTGTATCTCGCTCACAATACCGATAAATCTGATAATTAGATCTACCACATCCCCGATTAATATTGCCTTTTTTGAACCTTATAAACAGCAACGCCGCTGGTTTTGTTCTAATTCCTAAGATGAAATCTAAATGAAAGTGAAGGTACGTAGCATTTACTCCAACTGGTAGATACAACCTATAAAGCATTATAAATGTAGGTAAAACCTGGGGGATAAAATTTTAAAACAAGGCTGTAAATCAATTGAAACCGAGTTACCAAAATTAACAGAATATTGAATTTCTCCATATTGATGGAATTAATCCAACCAATCGATTAAAAGGTGTTTATTAGAGTGAACAAAGCTTTTAATTACCTTAGACTACAACCCTTAGTCACTTGAAGAACATCTATTATATCTATTCCGGTTAGCAACTTCTCAGAAGTGAGCGAATACCTTTAAAATATCTTAGCCCACCACCAACACCTACACAAATGGGATTTCGGAAAAATAATGTTATACTTAGTTAATTCTGAAGTATTTAGTCGGAACTAGGCGGAATAGTTACTAGAAAAGTGTTAATGACTATCACTTATGGTATCTATATAGAATAATACATTTAAAAATGATCATGAGTTCAAGGCGGCTTTAAGTATTTATAATAAATCTAAGCGGGATACACTGTCTTTGAAGACACGTTTATAGCTAGTTATAGATATATGTTTTTCTCGTCGCTTGTATCAGTACTAAGTAAAACTTAATCAAAGTTTAATTAAAAGATGTAAATGTTTCATGTTGTCTTACAAGCTTTACTTTCAGAAACTACACCAAAGTCTTTATTATAGTTATATCTAAGTCAAATTTACCTTCTATTTATACATATAATTTATCAAGTTAAAGTATAAAGAAAATATAAAATTTAACTAAAAATTTAGCCATTTAGCCATATATATATTGTACTTTTATTTATTTTTAATTAAATAAAAGATAGAATAAAATTTTAATAAAAAAATTTAAAGTAAAAATTAATATAATAAGCTAGAAAAAATATTAATTGAATTAAAATAATGTAATGTTAATAAAAAAGCTACAAATATTTTAAATTTTATGCTAATTAACTATAATTAAAATAACATTAATATAAATGTTTGTGTTAAAATTATATAAAAGCTTTAATAAACCATATTTATAATTGCTAAAAAAGTTAGTTTACTATACTATTATTGATATTCTATATTAAAGGTTTAAAAAAAGCTGAAAAGTAAAAAAAATAATTATTTTTTTAGCATATATTAGAAATTAAAAAATAAAACTAATCTATTTAAGTTTTTAGCTAAAGTTTATTAGTTTTTTTTTTTAAAGAAATAAACTAGAAAAACTTTATTAACTAAATAGTTAATAGTTTAGTTAAAATTTTTAGGTAAGACATGATGTATAAAAAGTAGTTTAATAATCAATATTTATTTTTAATTAAAATGTAGTAATTTAGTTAAATTTAAAGTTTTTTTTTCTTTTTTAAATAGTATATTATAACTAAAATTATTAAATAGTAAATTAAAATTTTATATAAAACTAAAATAATTATAAAAGCTTTTATAATAATTATAATAATTATAATTAATATATAAAAATTATAATATAATATTTTTTTTTTAAATAATAATCTTAAACTTAATTAATAAAAATAGATTTAAAGATTTTAAAAATTATTCAATAAGTTTGTACAAATTTTTATTAGAATTTAAATTATTTTATTAATATTTTAGTTTACTTTTATAATATATTTCTTTTA
The DNA here is from genome assembly GCA_037055185.1 of Capillidium rhysosporum. Classification (NCBI taxonomy): domain Eukaryota; kingdom Fungi; phylum Entomophthoromycota; class Entomophthoromycetes; order Entomophthorales; family Capillidiaceae; genus Capillidium; species Capillidium rhysosporum. The sequence goes on along the minus strand of JAWQFY010000449.1, from coordinate 25,200 downwards.
ATTAAACTTTTATATTATAAGTTAATTTAAATTATACTTTAAGTATTAAAATTAGAAGTAAATTTATTAATTTAAAGCTAAAATATAGAATTTATATTCTATTTACTTTGAAATATTCTAAAAAAATAGGTTTAATTAAAAATTAAATTTTAAAAGTAAAATAGTAATATTTTTAGATAAAAATTAATATAAAAAATAAAAAATAAAAATAGTTTAAAAAAATACTAAAAATAAAAGCTTATTATTATTAATATAACTAAAAATAAAAATAATTTAATTATTATTTTAATAGTTTTAAAGATAGTATAATATTGTAATAATAAAATACTAGTTTAAAAAGTAGTTATAATATTAATATAATATTAAGTTTAAATTTATTTTTTTAGCACTTTTTGCTTTTTTAGATATAATAGCTAATATACTAATTTAAAACTAGATTTTAATAAATAGAATATATTAAAAAAATTAGTAAAAAATACTTAAAGCTAAAAAAAGTTTTAAAAATATTTAACTTTAACTTTAACATAAATAAAAATAAAAAGTTAATAATAATATTATTATTATTTTACTAATTATTTTTAATAATATATTTTTTTAATTTATAGCTTTTTAATAATTTTTTTAGCTTTTTAAAGCTAATAATAATTAAAAAGGTAAATATTTTTTAATATAATAAATAAAATAAAGTAAATATATATATATATTTATAAATTCTTTTATAATAAATTTTTAAATTATATACTTAGCTTTTTTACTTTTAACTTACTAAATAAAAGTTTAATATTAATATTATATATATATATAAAATAAAATTAATAACTTTTCTAATTATTATAATAAATTAAAAATTTTATATATTAATATAGCTTAATTATTTTTTAAAGTTTTTAAAAGAATTTAAAACTAAATAAGTTAAAATATATTATTAAAGTTATATTATAAAGTTGCTATACTTATAAATTTTAAATATATATATGTAAAATAAAACTATATAAGCTTAAATAATATTATTTAAATAATTAGTATATACTTTTTTAAATATAGTAAAAAAAACTTTAAAATTTTAAATAACTTTTAATTAATAATAATATAAATTTATAAAATAGAAAAATAATTAATAAAAAAACTTTAAAATAAAAATAAATAAATAAATTTTATTATAATAAAAAAATATAATAAATAGTATTAATTATTAAAATTATAAAATTAAATAAATTGTAAATAAAATAATAAAAATAAAATAAAATATAAATTAATAAAATTAAGTTATTTAATAAATAATATAAAAATTAATTAAAAATAATAAAATTAGTTTACTTTAATTTTTTAAGTTATAAATATTATAAAATAAATATAAAAGTAAAAGTTAATTATTATATATTTTATTTAAAATAAAAAAATAGCTAATTTTAAATAATTTATTATTTTTTAAATATAGTTTAAGTTAGAAAATATTTTATTATAATTTTTTTTTTAAAAAAGTACAATAATTTAAAATAAAAAATTTATATCAAAGTATTTTTATAATTTTTTTTATAAGCTATAAAAAATTATATATAATTGTAAATATTTATAAGCTTATTATAATATATTTTAAAAATTTTACTATTTTTTTATTAAGATAAAATATTATTCATAATTTAAATATTTATTTATATTAATTATACTTTAATAAGCTAGCTTTATTATATATATTTACTATATTAAATAAAATAGTATTTTTTTAAATTTTATTGTTTTATAACAATTACTATATAAATAAATATATTATTTTTTAATTTTTTAATTTTTTAATAAATAAAGTTTTTTAATAAGCATTTATTTAGTTATTTTACTTTATTTATTAACTTATTTATTTAGTTTTTATAATAACTTATTTTATATATTTTAATATTTAAATTAAAATCTTTTTATAATATTAAATACTAATTTTAAATTTTTAATTTATTAAAAATAATAATTAATTATTTTTTAAATATACTGCTAATAATATTTTAACTATAGTATAAAAATTATAATATTTTGTTACTTAGTAACTTTATAATTATTTATATTATTTTAATTTTTTTCTAAGCTTATTTTAGTTTTATATTTATTTTATTATTTTATCAAAAATATAAAAGCTATTTAAAAATATAAATACTTTTATTTTTTCTTATAAATTTTATATATTAAAATTAATTCTTATTTTGCTATTAGCTAATATACAGTTTTTATAGCTATTGCTACTTATAATTTAAATTATATTTATAAAAATATTAATTTTGCTTATTTATATTACTTATTAAATCTTTATATTTATTATTATAATAATTAAAAATAAAGTTAAATTTATATTATTACTATTTATTAATTTTTATATATAAATACTTTTATTTATTACTACTTTTAAATTATAGTATTTTATACTTTATAATATAAAAATTACTACTAATATTTTGCTAATAATTTAATATTACAAAAATTATTATAATAGTAACTTTTAAAAAAATTAATACTAGTGTTTATATACTATATATATAAATTATTATAATTTAGTAAATAATAAAACTAATATTTATATTAGTCTTTTTTTTAGTAAAATTAGCTAGTTTATATATATAAAATAATTAGTTTACTATTTATATAATTAGAAAAGTAAGTTTTTTAATAGTAAATATTTTTATAAAATATAAATAAAGTAAGTAAATAAGAAAATTATAACAACCTTTTTCTAAAATACAAATTTAATATATTTAAAATATTTTATGTTAATAATCTAAAATTTATAATTTATAAATTATAAATAGCTTAAATTAAGTTTAAACTAACTACTTTACTAAATATTATTATTATACTTAAAATAAATTTTATTTTATTTTTTTATAAAGTTTAAAATTTTTAAACTATTTAAATTTAATAGCTTATTTTAAATTTACCATTTAATTAATCTTTTTTTACTATTTATTTTAATAAAATAAAGCTTTAAAAAATATAATTATTAATACTTTTATATATAGTTAAATAATAGTTGATTTATTATTTTTAATAAATTAAAAAGCTAAAATAGCTATAATTAAATAGCTAGATATTACATCTAAAAAAAAGATTAAATATATAAATAAGTTTAAAATAAATAGAAAAAATATTATAATAAGATAAATAATAATAGTAATAAATAAAAATAATTAATATACTTAATAAAATAGTTTATTAAATATAGTTTATTATTTACTTAAGCAAAAATAAAAGTAAAAAATTCTTTTTATAAAGTAAGTAATAAAAAAATATATAATTAAAATATTAGTAAATATTATTAACAAATAAATAAATTGTTAATTTATATAGTAACTACTTACTAAAAACTTCTAAAATAAACTAAATAAAAATAAAAACTTATCTAAAGCTAACTAAATAAGTAAAATATAGTTGAACTAATAAGATTACTAAAAAAAATAAAGATATAAATATAGAAAAAAAAGTTAACTTAGTATTAAAAAAATTTAAATATAATATAATAAATAAGTAAGCAGCTATTTTATTATAAAAAATACTTTAAGCTTTTTTAAAAAGTAGCTTTATTATATAATAACAAGCTTAAAATATAAAAAAATATAATAATAATAATTTTTTTTACTATACTATTTTAAAATTTAATTAAATTTATGTATTTAAAACTATAAATAGAGTTATATTTTTTTTAATTTAATTAATATAATTAACTTTTACTAACTATAAAAAAAATAAAAGCTATAAATACAATTATATTATTAAAATATAATTATATTTAAATTAGTAAATCTACTTTAAATAATATAAATATAATTTAAGCTATATATTTATTAAATATAGTAATTACTATTTTAGTAAATTAGTAAAAGTCAAGTAGAAATTAATTTATATCTATAATTTAAAATTATAATATAAATTCAAAGTAAAATAAATATGTTAGTTTAAAACAAAAGGTAGTTTTATTTACCTTTATTTATTAATGTTTAAAAAGTTAGATAAAAAAAGTCTAAGTCTAAAAATAGCTTTTATTTTAGACTTTTTTTTAATTACTATTAGTAGTTAATACTTATAAAATACTTAAAACCTAAAATATACTATATATTATACTTACTAAATAGATTTATACATAATTTTTATTAGTAATATATTATTAACCTTAAGCTTAAACATATGTTATAAGTATATATATTGCATTATTAAAAGCATAAAGCTTAATAGTATATTATAATAAGCTTGTTAATAAAGTTAAGTATATAAATATGTTATTTATACTACTTAAATAAAGTATTAGTCTTGGGTTTTCAACTTTTTAATAAAAGGATAATTATAAAGTTTGAAAAAATAAACTATTTTTCTAAATTTAAATTTAAACCAAAAAAAAATAAAATATCTTTTTATTGAAAATAGCTAAATATTAATTAAGTATACTTTCTTTTAGTTCTAAAATGAAAGTAAAAATTCCAATAAAAATTATTAATAAATTTAAAGTTTTAGTTAAAAAAAATAAAAAAAGTTTAAAAAGCAGGTTAAAAGACTAATTTTATATACTAGAGATTCAATAGGCCTATTTGATGATATAATTTCTAATTTCAAAATTTAAATTTGTTTGTAAAAAATATTTAAAAAATCTTAAATTTAATAAATATATCAAAAATAGCCAATTAAAAACTAAATCAATGTCTTAATTTAAGTAAAAGCATCCGATACTGGATGGCTATAGTCTTCCAAGAGTTAATTAAAACGATTTCAAATTAATGCTTCTCAATTCTGCGCAAATCTAATTTAAAATCTTAAAATCATTATCTCCCGTTTTTATTTATTTACATTCACTCTAAAAGATTAACTTTAAAATTACCAGTATACCCAATACTAGCAGATTAACTTTGATAAGTTTTGCTAAACCAAGTCTAAGATGTTTATCAACCACAAAATATTGAAATGCAAATTTCCAAATGAATTCGCCATCCAATCCATTTAAAGGAAGAATGTTGAAAGTAGCCAGCAGTGCTGATAAAATTGCTATTAACCTAAAAATAGCATTAGTATACGTTGAATTAAAAATGAAATATACGTTAATAATTCCTGTATAAAGTTCGGAAGATTCCTATGTAGCCAGGAGTATTTCGGTACGATATCGGAGACTTTAACTATTGAAGTAAAAAAATAAAATTAGATAAATAGAATGGATATGGAGGTAGTACCGTTCCTAAATAAATAACCCAGCTCGCCTTCATACAAAACTTTAATCTCCCTACTTTCAGCAGCGTTAACTTTTCTATCAACAACCAAATACACGAATTTATGGTTGTTTCTACTTTCTGTAGAATTATTCTGCAATTGATAACAAGTACCCACTTGGCAAGTATCTTTATCTGAACATCTTGGATAGTTCTGAAAAGTGGTAAACAAGTCTAAACACATTTTAGTTGGGAAAGTCGAAGTTGCCTAAAAACAATTAAAAAAGTTAAATGTAAAGTTATGAAATAGAATTTGTAAATTTACATTTTGGTTCCAAAAACAACTTTTATCTTTTATAAATTTGTTACAGCAACTATCATCACCTAAAAAATAAACTTTAGCTTTAAAAAAACAAAAATTTACTTTCAAAATTGATATCTTTTATACAAAACTTAGGCTCAAATTGAACACCATCCTTCTTACGAGTTAAAATCTTATTCCAAACGTACATCGCACTAACTTCATTATCCTTAACGACAATATCATTAATAGTAACTATTCTATCTCCAGGTTTTAAGCTTCCTAATAAATCTATTTTCGTGACTTCCGTAACAAGCAACCCGTTCTCCAACAACCTGTCAAATAAGCCTACTGCAACAAGCCAGAACCCTATATTTCTACTCGTCAGTATCGAGCTTAAAGTTAACCATAAGTTGTTGAATATACCACAGCCAGCAACCGTAAGTTTTTTTATAGAAGGTAGTAGTTGGAAGGTATCTTCATCTATCTCGACGAAGAAAGTTGGATATAACAGGTGGAACTTAAAGCCAATGTAGTAAGCTTCAACTTTATAAAATATGGAAGTAAGAAGGTGCCCTAGCTCATGAATCAAAGATACAAAAGTTAAACTCAATAAGAAGGTCGATAGATTTGTTGGGATTGCTATGATAAAAATGTTATAGTACTATAAATAAATATATAAATAAACAAAAGTTAGTGTTAGATTTGAAATTTATAAAAATAAGTAGAGGTGTACCTGGCTAAGAACCGGATAGTTGATTAAAAGAATGATATTTAAAATTATTATGGCTAAGTAAATTACGATACCGAACAATAAGCATACTTTCCAACTAAAACTAAATATTATGGCTAAAATTCTTCTTACATTTCTATGCATCAGTATTTTATCCAAATATCGGTTATCTATACCTAACTTCATAACTAAACTTAAATTACTTAAACTTAGTTGTACTGATAACCTATCCTCCTCAAATTTATAAAAATACTAATTTGAAATTAGTTCTTATTTTTTGGAAGAACAAGGCTAATTTACTTTAAAGATACGGAAGACTAAATATATTGTGAGCCATAGACCTACTAAACCCAATATATAAAAAGCTATTGAAGTTGGTAGCATAACGTTGATGTTGGAGAGAAACAGGTATTTATTTCTGTGTGAGGATTGATCGAAAATTTTAAAAAATGATGCTTGTTGATTGGAATTCTGAGAATAACGTCATGAAAATTGGCTAAGCAGTTAAATAAGCTTCAAAGTACCAATGCTATTTTACCGGAAAAGGTTCAGTCTAACTGCAAAACTACAAGACCTCTATCTTATATACTTGAGACTACAATAAAAACAAAAGATGAGTGACACGATAAATTTAAAAGGAAAGCAAACCAATCCTGAAAATAAGAAAGACAATCGAGCAAACGACTGTAAACCTACCGGACTATGCATACCTTGTAACGCACTTGAAAAAGTAAATTCTTATTCCAAATTATTTTAAAATAACTTCTACATGATATTAGAAAAGCTTAGAGTTCTGTAACACTTCACCCTACCTCAAACAACAAGTTTTATGTCTCTCCAACCCTGAAAACAACCATTATATAAAATGTACTAATTTAGATGCTTTGAGTATTAGCTTAAAATATAATTTTTTCACATTCCAGGTAAGCATCCTTATTATTTTAGGATTGTGCTAATTGTAACTTTTTTTATAATTTAGACTTTAAATTTCGTTATAGCGGGCCTAGCTTTGACTTTTTTAATATTTCGTAAAAGGAAGATTAAGTTAGATCAGTTTAAAAGGTTAAATAGGCAGTTACAACAACCCTAAATATATACTAGGCAAAGTTGATTTTGATTTAGTTAGTATATAAATTTTATTGTAAATATGCGTTTATAAGAGAAATTTATATAGCTTTTTAACATCTTAGTTTATACAATCTATTTATTTAATCTATAAATTAAATGACATCCTCAACAATTTAACAATTTTTTTAAATTGAATCTTAGTATAAATCAAAATTTTATTAGTTCTATGCTAAACTAATATTATATAAATAGAATCTAATAGAATTTTATATGTGATTTTTACTGGTTTAATAGCTTTAATATTAACTATAGAAATAATAATAGATCTGATAATTCTAGCTATTTTATTTTGATTTAGTCATTTTATCTATTAAAATAGACCTACTTCAATATTAAGACTCTAAATAAACATATAACTATTTTATATAAACAGTATTATAGTACCTGAATAGATGATTTAGAAAGTAGAGATTAAAAACATAGAACTTATAAATAAACATTATTTATAAAGTTTATAAAATGTCATTGAATTTTAAAATAATTTTAAAGTTTGAAACTTCTGACAATTTTTTTATAAGTTATAAAATTTTTTATACTTTTTTGATATAACAATAAATTTTCAATTTAACTAATAAGATTATCATTTATTTAGAATAATATAAACTTATAACTTTTTATTTATCTTTTATATATTTATATTTATAAATAATATTATTTTAATTTTAAATTTTAAAACTTTAATTAATTTATTAATAAACTAAATAAATAAATTTTATTAAATAAGCAATTAACTACATTTAATTTTAAAAATAAATAAAAATTAAGCTAATAAAATTAGCTAAAAATAAATAAATAAATTTATTTGCTTTTTATATATTAAAAAGTGTATAAAATTTAGTTTATTTAACTAAAAATTATTAAAAAAGTAAAGTTTTTAAAAAGTAAATATTATTTTTAAAAGTATATTTACAACTTTAAAATAAGCATATATTTGTAAAATTTTAAATTTATTTAATTTATAAATAGTAAAATATTATATTTAATATTTATTATATATATATATACAATTAAAAATATTTATTTTTTAGCTATTACTTATTATTTTCTAAAATATATTGCTAAAATATTAATATAATGTTAATATAATTATATATTTAAAAAGTAAAAAGTTAAATTATATAATTATAAAATATATAAGAAGTTATAGCTTATATTATACTTATAAAGTAGATATAGCATTATAAAAATAAGCTAGTAACTATAAAATTATAAATATTTATAGTTTTTAGCTGTAATATCCAGTCTTTAGTATAATACTAATAGCAATATTTACATTATATAGTACAAAATACTACAATGTAAAAGTAGTAACAAATATTAGTATTTGTATAAAAAAGTTAGTAAATAGTAATAAAGTGAGATTAATTTTATTATTGAATATAGTAGTAATAAATGTAAATGCCTAGTAAGTAATATAGACAAGCAAAATTGGCAGAAATTTAGTGGTAAAATTAATATGTGTTTATAAATAATTTAGATTGTAGGTAGTGATAGCTATAAAAACTGCAAACCATTTAGTAGCAAAAAGGCAACTAAATTCTATATATAAAATTTATAGGAAAAGATAAGGGCATTTGCAATTTTAAACACCCTCTATATTGCTAATAAAACAAAAAATAAAAATAAAACAAAAATAAAAAATAAATGTAAATATTTTACTATTATATAGCAGAGGTAGTTTTTTATACAGTTTAGTATACTTTAAAATATTATTAAGATAGATTGAGTTATTAGTAGTTATAATTTATTGTATATTAATAAAGTAAAGTTTTTTGTTAGATAGTACTAGTAGCTATACTAAACTTGTAAGTTATATTTGCTTAAGTAAACATTAATAACTAAAATATAAGTTTCATTATTTTTACTTAAAAACTTACAAGTTTAACATTTAAAAATGAGTTTAGTATAGCTGCTAATACTAACTAATAAAGAAATTTATCTTACTGACATATAATAAATTATAATTGCTAACAACTTAACCTATTTTAATACTATTTTAAATTATACTGAATTATATAAAAAGCTATCTCTACTGCATAATAGTAAAACATTTATATTTGTTTCTTGTTTTTGTATTATTTTTATTTTTCTATTTTGTTAAAAACAAGGAGGCTATTTAAAATTGCAAATGCCTTTGTCTTCTTCTATAAATCCTATATATAAAATTTAATTACTTTTTTACTATTAAATAGTTTGCAGTCCTTATAGCTATCACTATTTATAATCTAGATTATTTATAAATGTATATCAATTTTGCTACCAAATTTCCACCAATTTTGCTTATTTATATTACTTACTAGGTATGACATTCTATCACTCAGCAACTTTATAAGTTGCTGACTTAATGATCATTCTCATTATTTTACCTTCATTTCCCAAGCTTATTTGATTTTATTACCTTTTTTCTTCTATTCTCAGATAACAAAATTATATAAATTTATTTCAACAATTTACTTAACAAATCTCAACAATTTAATCAAAAATTAGAATAATGAATAACTTTTTGTTCTATTATTTTCACTCAAGAACTTATAAGTTTAATATTTATAAACAAGTCTAGTACAGCTGCTAGTACTAAACAACAAAGAACTTTACCTCACCAACATTTAACAAACTATAACTGCCAACAACTCAACCCATTGTAAAACCATTTCTATTATACTGAATTGCATAAAAAGTTGCCTCTGCCATATAATAGTAAGACATTCACATTTGTTTTTTGTTTTTATATTATTTTTATTTTTTTGTTTTGTTGGAGACGTGGAGGCTGTCCAAAATTGCAGTTGTCTTTATCTCCTCCTTTAAATCCTTTACATAAAATTTAGTTGCCTCTTTGCTACCGGATGGTTTGCAGTCCTCACAGCTGTTGCTACTTACAACCTTAACTATTTACAAATGCATGTTGATTTTGCCACCAAATCTCTGCTGATTTTGCTTATCCACATTGCTTACTGGGCATTTATGTTTGTTGCTACTATAATTGATAATAAAATCGATCTTACTTCATTGCCATCTACTAACTTTTTTGTTCAAATGCTCATATTTATTGCCACCTCAGCATTGTGGTATTTTGTACTGCACAATGTAAAGATTGCCACTAGTGTTACACCAAAGACCGGATGTCACATAATAATAGAACCTACATCTTAGTTGTCAATGCTCACTCAAGCAAACATAACCTGCAAGCTATACGGGTGTGTGGCCAACTATGATGCCTCTGCTGCACCTAACCTCCCAACTATTGCAATAATCATACAAGCCGGTTTAACTGCCTGGACTACTCTACATACCTTCTAAGGACTACTTAACTGGCTGACGCAACGTTACCTTGACTCTGCCCCCATGGGTATTGCTAATACAACAAGTAATACTATGCAACAACAGCAACAAACGCCGCAAAGCATACATGTTGCTAGCTCATTTTACATTTTACCTTTGCTATCCTCAGAGCTTATCTGAAAAACGTACAGCAGAATTTCATGTCTTAAATTAAACTTACACCTCACCAAAAGACAAAACACAATGGTATCTAACAAAAAATGTATTTCTAGAACTATAAACGCCTTGCCTAACCTACTACACACCTACGTAACTGACAAAGTCCTCAGGAAACCATCTCTTACCAACTCATACTCTATTTTCAGAGATTACCTTAGAGCTTTACTCGATCCCTTAACTCCACTGTTAGAAAACCTGAACTACCTCCTCAATCTCTGTCAAAGTACTGGAACTGTATACTTATTTTTAGAACACTTCCAAAACCTTGCAAATATATTAACACAGCTACCCAACAATATACTGTAGGCAATTTACTAGAATGGCCTCAACAAGCAGGTAAAAACTGCCATAGTTGGTAAGGGCCAGCCCAGATGCTACCAAGTCCTTGTTGCCATGTTATTGAAAATTGGTAACTAGATAGTAGAATTAGTTGACCCAACTAAGCAACTTTGCTCCACTTATTACCAATAATATTTCATATAGATTCCTCCCCTAAAATCAAGCTCATACCTTGCCTAACTGCACAATCAATTGCTAACCAAGGAGTACTTCCCCACCCAAACTACAACCTTGCCAAAAAAGCTAGAGAGAACAATCACCGCAACAACTACCACTACTTAGGACGTGGTAACCAACATTTAAATATTGAGTGCTATAACTATAAAGGCATTGGTCACATCAGCAAAAATTACTCCTGCTTTATAACTACCAAAACTTGCATCTATATTGGCTTACCTTGCCAGACTTATAAAGGCCAAGGCTATGACAAAACAACCTGCTCATAACCTCCCAACTAAGGATACAACCAATACATACCCAACTATCAGAAAGACCGCTTACGCCCTACTATGTCATTGCACCACTGTCCAACCGCTCAAAATTGGAGACTCCCTCTCCACATCTTTCTGCCTTTCAATATAACTTGCCCCCCTTAAACCAGTACGCCTACTGGTTAGTATAGTAACCCCGCCCCTAATTCATTCTCTGCTCTAAACTGGCAAGACTGTCCCGTTAAACCTCTTTGTGGATAAGGCTAGGATAATCCCAGCAGTTTCAATTCAAACCCTGAATGCCTAGGAAGCTCTGCTTAGGAAACCCCCATTAAATGCACTAATAAACCTGCTTCACATTACTTTTTTATTGATATAAAAATTAAATTATCTAGTTTAAAAATATTTGAAGGTCAAGCTTTAGTTGACTCTGCCACTACAAACTTGTATATATGAGAAGATATCCTCACTCCCCACCAACTCTGTATGGGAGGACCGTTGTGCTTACTCTTAGGCAATTCAAAACAAACTAAATAACAATGTGTAAAAGATATCACAAAATATAAAATAGGTAAAATCAAAGACGACTTTATAATATACGCCGTAAAAAAACTTGCTTTTTTTGTTATATTAGGTGTGCATTAAATTGACAGTTACATAACAAATATCAATATAGAAAACCACCAACTAATGCTAAAAAACACTGCTAGAAACCTCCATGATACCGTGGCGCTTCTTATGGAAGAGGCCAACAGAGATACACTAAATATTTTAAGAAATTACATTTTTAATTCTAAAATAGCAGAAAATCTTCCAGAAGAACTAAGAGAATTTAGTCATGTTTTCAATCTAGACCAATACAAGAAGCTACCAAAATATACCCAATTCAATCTTGATTTAGAAATAACTAAATTTCTGCCTAAACTGTACAAGCCAGCACCATTATACCCACTATCACCCGTTAAACATCAAGCTGTTAGTAACTACATTGACAAACTACTGAAACATGGATTTATTGTACCATCAAAATTGAATATTGTATTGCTAATGTTAGTTACTAAAAAGGATACAAACAAATGAAAACCAGTAGTTAATTACCAAAAGCTCAACGCTATTACAAAAACCAACTTATATCCATTACTGCTACTCAAACAGATATTTGTGCTTGTAGCTGGATCAAAGATATATTCAAAAGTCAACCTTAAAAATGCATTTTACCAAATAAAAGTAAAGAGAGACCAAGAACACCTTACTGCTTTTTGGTGTCACCAAGGCATATTTCAATACAGAGTAATTCCGCTCAGACTAAAGAACACACCTAGTATATTCCAGAAAATGATAGATATGGTACTCAGATTGTATAACCATAAGTTTTGCGTTGCATATCTCAACAATATTTTGGTTTTTTTGAAGACATGTGAAGAATATGCCAAACACCTATATTTAATAATGCAGCAGATATATGAGTATAATATATACCTAAAGTTAAAGAAATGCAAATTCTTTAAAGAAGAAGTAACGTTCCTAGGTAACATTTTATTTAGCAAAGAATATGCAATAGAGCCAAGTAAAGTACTGGCAATCAAAAAAATACCCCTACTGCAAAACCATAAGGAACTATGTAGTTTTCTTGGTTCAGTCAATTTTCTACAACAATTCTGTCAAAACCTATCTGAAACCATAGCCCTGCTTTTCTAATTGATGTCCAACAAAGTGTCCTTCCGATGGGAAGACAAACAAGAAAATGTATTTGACAAGGTAAAACAGATATTCATGTTGGCCTCAGTACTTAAACAGCCAGACTTTGAAGCCTCATTTATATTAGAATGTGATGCCTCCAACTTTGCCGTCGGTGCTATCCTGCTCCAAAAAGATGGGGATAGTACCAAACATTTGATTACTTTCTATAGTAAAAAGATGTCACCCACCAAAATCAATTACCCCATTTACAACAAAAAGATGCTTGCAATAATTTCAGCATTCAAACATTGGGAACATTACCTATAACCGTTACAACACCAAATCCAGATATGTTCCAACTATAAAGCACTTGAGTTCTATAAACAATATCAGATGCTGAACTAACAATAGGTTCATTAGTTATTTATTCTACAGGAATATAACTTTATTATAGTGTACAAACTAGGTAAGCTAAACCAGACTGCCAATATGCTATCACAACAAATCAACCACTAGTACACTAAGGATGAGTTAGAAGAGATGAACACTAAAGTGATAATAAAACCTCACTACCTACTGATGATGCTCAGCAATATCTTAGAGACCAACAATAACAAAAGTACTGCTGCAACCCACGGTTCAAACAAAGGAACTTTACTAAATATTGAGTTAAAACCTGATAAATGTTTACTAAACTAAATGATGAAAGTCAAAGGACATGCAAGCAATGCCAAAAAGTCTGTTATCAATCAGATGTCCCACAAAATAAACAAAATTTGCTGCGCGCTCCAAAAGAACATAAAAATGAATAAGTACAAAGATTACTTGTTATATGAAATATATGTCCATTACCAAGGAGGTAGATATATTGCCAGCCCCTTTTTACAAAATACAATTATCAGTAAATACCACAACCACCCCGTAAGTGGATATCCAGGCATACAGAAGACATAGAAACTGATCCAACGGACATACAACTAGCCCAGTTTAAGGCAAAACATTACAGATTATCTAAAAAAATGTCATACGTGCAAACAAGTTAAAGACAACTACTTACTCTAACAAGGACATATGCAACTGTTACCTGCTCCAACTTGCTTCTGAAAAGAATTCAGCATAGATTTTGTATCCAGTTTACCTAATGTAAATGGTATCAATACCATCATGGTTATTGTCAACAGATTCAGCAAGTATATTAAAGCTATACCATGCTTTACTACTATATTGTCCTACAAAATGTCTCAGCTATTCATAAAAGAAATATTTTGCTAATGGGAATTACCTAAGAATATAACGTCAAACCAAGGCCTCTAATTCATTGCTTAATTATGGAACAAAATCTGTAAAAGCCTAAATATTAAAGTTAGCTTAATGTTGTTGTATCACCCCCAAGCAAACGGACAAGTCAAGTGCGCAAACTAAATAATTGAACAATATTTACAATGCTATGTTAACAATATATAAGACAACTGGGTAAAAATGTTACCTTTTACTTACTACGCATACAATAATAGCCAACAAGCTTTGACAAAAAAATTGCTATTTTATACAAACCTTGGGTTTCACCCTTGGACATTTGACTTGCTAATTATACCAAATAACGCATAATTGCCAACAGCAGTTAAAATATTAAAAGACATGAAATTGATATGGGCCTGGGTATAAAAGAATATAAAAGATGCTAGAGAGAAACAGAAGAAAAACATAAATGTAAATAGAAAACCGGACCCCAAATAAAATATTAGAAAATTAGTATACGTCAAAAGTAAAAACTTATCTCTGCTAGGTCCTATAAAAAAGTTAGCACCCCAAAAATACAGACCATATAAGATTATTAAGAAAATCAGACTACTCAATTACCAATTAGACTTACCTTGCTCATGGAGATCATATTGTACGTTCCACGTATTGCACCTAGCAAAGTTTGAGAAAGATGCAGCTACAATATTAGTTATAAATCCTATCCTCAACTCCAATATTGAATATAAAATTAAATGAATTCTTGATAGTCAAACCCATGGTAAAGGGAAACAATATTTAGTGAAGTGGAAGGGCTATAATATTAAAGACTCTACATGGGAGCTTACACACAACTGTGAGAATGCACCTTATCTTATTTGCAGCTTCAACAAAAAAGAAGGTAATGTGACGTTCCGTCACTCAGCAACTTTATAAGTTGCTAACTTAATAATCATTCTCATTATTTTATCTTTATTTTCTAAGTTTATTTGATTTTATCACCTTTTTTTTTCTATTATTAAATGACAAAATTACACAAAATTATCTCAACAATTTACTTAACAAATCTCAACAATTTAATTGAAAATTAGAATAAAAAATAACTCTTTGTTCCATTATTCTCACTCAAGAACTTATGAGTTCAATGTTTATAAATGAGTTTAGTATAGCTGCCAGCACTAAACAACAAAGAACTTTACCTTACCAACATTCAACAAATTACAACTACTAACAACTCAACCCATTGTAAAATCATTTTTATTATACTGAATTGTACAAAAAGTTGCCTTCACTATATAATAGTAAGACATTTACATTTCTTTCTTGTTTTTGTATTATTTTTATTTCTCTGTTTTGTTAGAGACATGGAAGCCATCCAAAATTGCGGTTGTCCTCATCTTCCCCTTTAAATCCTTTATATAGGATTTAGTTGCCTTTTTGCCACCAGATGATTTGTGGTTTTTGCAGCCGTTGCTACCTGCAACCTTGACTATTTACAAACGCATGTCAATTTTGCCACCAAATCTCCACCAATCTTGCTCATTTACATTGCTTACTGGGCATTTACATTTGTTGCTACTATGATTAATAATGAAATTAATCTTACTCCATTGCTATCTACTAACTTTTTTATTTAAATGCTCATATTTGTCACCATCTTGGCATTGTAGTATTTTGTACTGCACAATGTAAAGATTGCTATTAGTGTCACACCAAAGACTGGATATTATACTAGGCATTTACATTTATCACTACTATAGTTAATAATAAAATTGTTCTTATTTTATCACTATTTACTAACTTTTTCATACAAATACTAATATTTGTTACTACTTTTGCATTGTAGTATTTTATACTATATAATGTAAAAATTGCTACTAGTATTATACTAAAGACCAGATATCACATTAGATATATATTAAATATATATATATTATATAAGTTTAATTTTAGTTTAAATAAACTGCAAAATTATTATATTTTAAAGTAAAGTTTTAAAATATTATATTAAATCTTATAAATATTAAAATATTAATTTAATTTACTTTACTATATAAAATAAATTTAATTTAATTTAAATATACTTATAAATATTTAAAGTTATTATTTTTATAATATTAAATATTATAAAAAAGTATATAATTTTATAATATATAAAATTATAAAAATTTATAAAGTTATATATTTATTTTTTTAAATTTTATTAAAAGTTTTTTTAAGTATAAATAAAATTAAATAGTTTATAAACTAAGTAAAATACTAAAACTTTAAATTAAATATTACATATATTATTGAAATAGTTTATATAATATTAGTTTAAAAGATTTACTTATAAATTAAAAGTATTTTTTATAAAAAATGAGTATTTATAAAGTATATTAACTATTTAAATAACTTTATTTAAATTTATATAATAAAACTATTTAAATAAATATAAATTTAATAAGTATAAATTTTTTATTTTATAGTTATAAAAATAAAAAGTAAAAAAATATAGTAGCTAATAACATTGCAAATATTTTTAGCTATAGGCTAAAAATATTAATTATATAGCAGTTTTTAATTTATACTAATTTAGTTACTTTAAATTTAATTTTTAAAAAAATATTTTAAATATATAAAAATATTTAATATATATATATATAATAATTTTAATATTAATAATTATTAAATATTTATAATAAATTTATAAAAAAGCTATTTATAATTATTATTAAATATATATACTTTATAGTTAAAAAATTTACTTATTTTTAATAGCTAAATTTTTAATTTTAATTTTTTAATAAATAATATATATTAAAAAAACAATAATCTAAACTTGATATTTAATTAAAAAAAATATTAAAAAAAAAGATAACTAAAATTAAAATAAAGTTAAATATAAAAATAAATAAATATTTATTAATTTATTTTAAACTAACTTAAAGTAAAATTAACTATTTTAAAAATAAAAAATATTAGTTTATTTTTAGATATATATATATAATTTTAATAAGTTATATATAAATTTCTAAAATATATTATTCTAATTATATAAAATAAATTTATAAACTTTAAGTAATATATATTATAACTATAATTTATAAAAAAAATAATATTAAATTATATAAATAAAATATTTATTTAAAAGTAATTTATTTATAATATATATATCTTAATAAATAAAATAACTTTATATTAATTTTTTAAATTTTTATCTAATTTTAAAATATTTAAATTATTTTTAAATATATTTACTTTACTAATATAGTTAATTAAAATATAATAAGCTTTTTTTAGATTATATTTAGTATTTCTACTGCTTTAAAAGCTATTTAAAAGGGTATTTTATAAATATAGAAATTAAATTAATATAAATAAATATAGAAATATATAATAATTACATATATTTTATTAACTAAAGTAACATATAATCTTTAAAAAATTATTATTATTATACTTAAAGTGAGTTAACTATATATATAGAAAAATATAATAAATATTAATATAATATAATGTTTTAAAGTACCAAAATCATTAGACTAATATTTATAGCTTAAAAGCTTAGTAGATTTTAAAAAAATATATTTTAAAAGTTTAATAAGGCATCTTAATTTTTTAATTTTAGCTTTACTTTTAAAGCTTAAATTTTTGTCTTATCACTTTAATTTTAAAAGCTAATATCGTTTTAGTATCTATTTAGAAAATTATTAGAATTCTTTTAATTTAACTATTTTAAAGCATATATAGTCAATACGTACTTAACTCATAAGTATTACAACTTAATAGCTGTATTCCAGTAACTGTAAAATTCTATAGTTAATAATATAATAGGTGTAAACTAATTTTTAAATAGAAAAAAAGCATATAAAATGTATAATTACTAGTATGAATTCTAAGTACACCTGCTAAAATAATATATTGGAAACAATAAAAGTTAGAGTGTGGATAAAATAAGATATAAGAGAACGGAAATCCATTATAGAATCGTATGAAAATTCGAAGAGTACGATAAGCCTATAAAAGTATAGTACGAAGGGAAAACTTAAAGGGGAATTAAATCCTGGCTTTAGTTTCCAAATTCAAGTCGCCAGCCGCATTACAGACGTCAAACATAGAATCCAACGATTTTTGAATGGTATGGAGGAAATCGGTGGTATTGGAGTAAGTCGAAGATTTTTTAGACTCAACACCAAAGATAAGGGAGTCTCCTTTAGCGACTGGGATGTAGTTAATACCATAACCATGTTCAGCAACTGAACCGAATCCAGTACCGATTACCAAGTCAGTCTTCAGCATGGAGGAGGTGGAGAGGCGCCAGGTGGAAGATCTCTTAAATATTGAATCTTCGAATATGGGGTGCAATTCCCCTTCTTTCAGACACAATCGGAGGCCGAGCATATGACGATCGCACCCTAAGCCTTGTGAAACTTGGTGAGCGTAACTGAGGTGTGCCTTGGACGCTAGGACCAATTTGGCGTGTCGTTCTTTAGCCTAAAATAAATAAAATGTGAGTGCTTAGAAAGAAATAAAATACTAAATTACGTTGGATTTAGGGTCTAGCATAGCTAAGCAGAACTCTTTGGAGGGTTGGGAGAGCACTCTGATGACGTCGGTTCTACCATGTTGGAATTTACGAGTAGAACCGGTCTCGTACGTACCTACTAATTCCTTGTGTAAACTGAAGTGGGTCAATTGCATTGCCATCTGAATAAAGGCGTCCGGTGAAACTTTACCCACCTTCTTGATAAAATTAGTACCGAACCTGGTGTAGTTGAGCACCATTGAGTCGGAATCAGCGATAGTCCGTTTTATCTCTTCCTTAGCTTTATGTAGAAGCTGCTGTATCTTGGTGTCGACTTTGAACTCTAGCAGACGTGGTTCCTGAACCTGGAGGTGGGTGGGTTGGGTGATGGAAGCTATCGAAGTCAAATTAGAGGTAGCTAGAACCGAAGCGGGGATTAAGGCATCTAAGGGAGAATGTTCTCCGTTCAATCCGGCATTTCCGCTTACATCCACTATCAAGTTCAAGGGGGCGTCCAGCCAACGGTTAGTAGCTTGTTGGGAGTGGTATATGTTGGCTTGATGCTGCTTTATATCGGAAGTAATGACTTTATCCAGTGAAACTACGAAAAGACTTTCCTGGATTACTAGCATATTGGTTAAATTTTTAGCGTCTAGGTGGATCAAGTGGTCGTACGCCTATAGAAAGGAAAAATGAATAATATAAAATTATATAATATTTACATTGGACCAAGTATCCCTGTGAGCGGCGGTAAACAGACCGATAGGTACAGCTTCGTTTTTAAGACCATTAACTAAATCTACTACTTTCTTCAATTGACTAAAAAATAAGTTAAAAAATATATCGAATTGAAACGTTACTTCATAATATCCCCTGTAGACAGTCTAACACCGTTCGATAGTTGGTATATGGGTACACGGAAGATGTGATTATCTATTAAAACCAAAATATGCCTTGAACGAGTTGGTCGATCCCCACCTCCAACTACTATGTCCTTATTAGGTTGGGGGACTCGCATAACTCCAAACATCTGTCTGTACTGGTCCATACAGATTGGCTGCTTATTTACGAATTCCGGCTCTATCTCCTCCCTGTACAAAGGTACATTAAATTAAAATATAATAAAAATAAGCTACTTGTCAATACGTTCCATATAAGATATAAATCCGTCTATTAAAACAGCCGCTCTTTCTATCTGTAGCCTGTTGTAAGGTTGTACCGCTTTCTTTTGATCCAAGTTCGGATCCGGTTTCGCAAGACAGTACCAATTGACATTAATCAAAGTAGGTTCTCTGAACGTATGGTAGGCCCAATCTAACCACCAACTTTCTAACCAAGAGTACTTTTGTGTTTTATCATGCTGTATAAGTCGGTTCTGTAGAGTCGTACCTAGTCCGTCCGACTTTAAGAAATCTTTAATTTGTTCCGATACCCGTTTATATTCCTCAGGAGTGGCTAACGGTACAATGGATTGTAGGTACAGTTTAAATGTAGATTCTAAACTTGGTATAGGTAACCGAGGTAAATCTTTCTGGTATGTAAACGTCTTTACTTTACTCATTCCTTTTATTGTTGCTTCAAATAGATTTTACTTTGTGTTTTCTGTTAAACCAGATGGGAAAGTGTGTTTTTTGCATTTTAAACAGCGTCATTAATTTTCAAAACCTCCTTTTGCATTTGATCAGAAAATGTGGTAATTAAAATCCACTGGAATTGAAACTTTTAGAACCACCGGGATATTATTGAAAAGTAGTGTTTTTTCAAACTGATTTTTTAAAAAGTAAAAAGTATGGGGTAAACAACTTAAAAGAACAGCTAAGTTATTGATATAGCCAAGCACGCTTACAACTAAAAAACCGCTTTATACTTAGCAATAATTATTTAATACTACAACTGAACTACAACTTTACATAAAAGATGAACCATCAGATAATCGAACTGTTAACTTGTTGTATACGACCTTTAAGAGCACCGCAGACCAACAATACATTAGTAGGAAGTACTGTATCTCAACTTCCGATCCAACTGTTGTCGTTACTTATAGGTTTATTAACTTTATCCCATCTAACTTTAGTTAACAATGCAGTCGTTAAACCAACCGTAATATGTATTTTAGCTAACTTATTTATAAGTGTTGGTTGTAACCTGTATTATTTAATTTATAAAAGGAAGATTTACAGGTATGTGTTTATATACCGCAGTTGGCTATGTAAGTTTAAAATTAATTTTTGTTAATTTATATTAATATTTTCTTGTAGATATTTTAATAGCAACTTTAACTTTTGTAAGCTACCGTATACAACGTATAGTAGCTAGTACATTGACCCAAACTTTAGTATTAAGTTTAGATTACTTACCGTTTTATGTTAGCTTATTAACCTTCATTGTTGTACTACGTCCTAGATTTAATAAGCTATCCATTTTGATATTGGTAGTGGCATGTAGTATAACTTTTGTATTGGATGTATATGGGATGAACTTGTTATATAAATTTAGCACTTTAAACACGTTGCCGGATCTTATCACTAACTTAACTCTTGGTATAGTCAATAGTTTAGTTTTGGCAATCATGTGGCTAGTTTATAAGTTTGTGATACTCAGGTTCGGTTGGGTGGAAGTTTTAACCTTTACTTCTACCTACCAAACCTTCATCGCATTTTTATACATCGTCTTTGTAGATACCGCTGAGATGGTTAACTTAGCTTGGCGTACTGAAACTTGTAATTATTTAAATTTGATTTCCATTTGGACTAACTTATATATTTTTATAGCTGGTTATTTAACTTTAACACTTATGTTTCAAATTGTTTCTTACGTAGCGGTGCTACTATTTTTAAATCGGTTCTCACCTGTCGATTTAAGCTTAATTTTATGTTATTCTAACTTATGGCAGGTAGCTTTAACTAGCTTTAACTTTTTGAATGTACCTTCTCTACCGGTAAAACTGCCAACTTTACACCTAGAATACTAACTTTTTGTTTAAAATTTAGGTGACTTACCAATTCGTAGTAGGGTTTTTCGTTTTATTAGCTGGTCATATTTACTTTACCAACCAAAATTATGACAAGGAAGTTACTTACGATCGGTTGAATTTCTTAGATTTTCACGTGAGACCTTAGAAACTACGAATATTTTAAACTCAAGAATTTTATATTCGGCTTTTAATAAATTACTGTGTATTTTTACTGGTATATGTAGCCATTCTATATTTTATAATCTGATTATAATACTTAATTATTAGGCACTATATTATATTTAATAATTTAAAGATATGAACACTAGTTGACCCATTTACAGGCTCGGCTAAGATATTAGTGAGGTATTACAAGGGTATGTTAGTAGGAATAAATTTTTATATCTGTTATATAATGTATACAATTAAATAATAATAATAATAAGTTTTTATTAAATGATTTTAAATACTTTATACTCTTGATTTTTAAAATTTATTTAAAAAAGTATACAAAAAGCAAAACTCTTAAATTTAAAACTAAAAAATTTAATAAGTAGTTTACTACTTTTAATTGAGGCAATTATGGTTAATACTTATACTATAAAATATTAGTTTAATCTTTTAATAGCTTTATTATATTTTATTATTACAATATTTATTATATTTTCTTAAGTCAAATATATTTAATAGATAGAATTAGCTTAAAAAAATTAAAATAAATTCATCAATATAATATTTATTTGTTAAAAAATTAATTATATAATTATTTTTCTTATATTTAAAAAAGAAAGTTATAAGTATTATAGAAAATTTTATATATGAATTTAATAATATTATATATATTAAGTATAAAATATTAGTATTAATATACTAATTTAGATAGTAATTTTAGTATTAGATAGAATTTAAATTTTATTTAAAAGAAGTCTAACTTTTTATTAGTTTTTTAATAAACTAAAAAAGTTAAGCTTATTTACTAAGCTTAAACTTAAGTAAATTAATTTTAAATTTTAATTAATTCAAACTTATTAAAATTTTTATATATCAAATTCTATCTAATTTTTAACAAAAATATCAGTTTTTAGCTTTTTCTTTTTATTTTCTTTTTTTTTAAATCTTTTTAAATTTAAAAACAGATATACTAACCTAAATTAACATTTTATACTAGGATTTTAATATAATAAAAAAGCTAATTTTTTAATAATTTTAATATAAATACTAAGATTAATTAGCAAAAATAAGAAAATAAAGCTTTTAAAAAAATTAGCTTTAATATAAAATAATAACTAGTAGCTATTTTAAAAACTAATAAATTAAGATAAAAGTATTTTTAAAAGCTATACTACTAAAAAAAAGAAAAGTAAAGTAAATAACTAAACTAATAATAGTATATTTAAAAAATAAACTAAATTAATATTTAATAAAAATTTTATAAATATAAATAATAAAAATATATAATTATATTTATTATTAATACTTTAATAAAATTTTACTTTTTTAATCTAAAAGTAAATTAATTATATATAATATAAAAAAATAAGTATATATTTTAGTTTAAATAATTTATTTAAATTAAAAAAAGTTTGCTTTTATTATATTTGTAGCATTATTTAAAATTAAATAATTATAATAATAAAATTAAAATAAATATTTATATATAACTGCTTTTTTATTATTAATTATATTATTATTAAAATTTATTATATTTTTATTATTAGTTAACATTATTTAATAGTTTAGTAAAATATATATTATTAAAATTAAAAACTTTTTTAGTATAAGTAATAAGTTTAAAATAGCTAAAATTATAAATATACTTTTTTAAAAAGTATAAAAAATATTAAAAAAACTTTATATATTTAACTA
Source organism: Capillidium rhysosporum (assembly GCA_037055185.1). Classification (NCBI taxonomy): domain Eukaryota; kingdom Fungi; phylum Entomophthoromycota; class Entomophthoromycetes; order Entomophthorales; family Capillidiaceae; genus Capillidium; species Capillidium rhysosporum. The sequence continues at coordinate 1,357 of JAWQFY010000449.1, read as the reverse complement.
TTTGAAAAAGTAGCTAAGTTTAAAATTATAGTATATTAATTCCAATATACTAATAATAAAATAATTAAAAAATAAAATATTTTAATTTATAAAGTAAGAAATATTATATTTTAAAATAAAAAAATAAAGTAAGCTAAAAAAATAATTTAAAAATAAAAATTTATATTTATATTTAATAGTTTTTTATTTAATAAAAAGCAATATAATTTAGTAGGCTTTACTAAAAGTTATTTTAAAAGGTAAATATACTTTTAAAAGTATTTTTACTATTTTATAATAAATATATACTTATAAAATTATATATATTAATATAAAAAATTTTAAAATTTTAAATTTTTTTATTTTATAAATTATAAAATATTATATTTACTACTTATTATATATAAATATAATTAAATTATATATTTTTTTAGCTATAATTTACAATGTATTAGATTATATTACTATAATAATATTATAAATATATATTAAGATTTTAATAAGATATTAATATATATTTACTAAAAAAAATATAGTATTTTTATTATATAATTATAAAAAAATAAAAGTTTATAGCTTATACTATATCTTTATAGTAAGTATATTAGTATAAAAGTAAGCTAGCAATTATAAAAATTTTATAATTATAATTATAAGCTATAAATATTAGATATATATTAAAAAATAATTATATAGTTAGTAATATAGCTATAAAGAAACAGTATATTAAAAAAGAAATTAATTATAAATAAAAGAAAAATAATATAATAAATCTAAAAAGTAATAAATTTAAAAAGTATAAAAAAAGTATAAAAGTATTTTATAAAATAGTAATAGTAAATATATAAGTAAGTAAATTATAATTTTAAATACTAATTATAAAAAATATAAAAGTATAAATAAGATCTATATTTAGAAATTAATTTTTAGATATATATTAAAAAGTAAAAAAATAATATAGTAAATAGTTTATTTATTATATTTTAATAATTTCTTATTAAAATTTAAAATTTTAAATCTAATTATATAATAAAGCAAAATATTAAAAAAATGAAAAGCTTAAAAAATTGCTTTTTTTTAGTTTAGTTTTTAACTAATTTTTTAATAATAATTAAAAAAGTATTTATTTAAAATTTTTATTATTATTACTAATATTAGATTTTTTTTAAATAAATTTTAAAAACTTAATATTTATATTTATAAGTTTAAAAAAAAAAAATTTATAATAAACTAAAGTTAGAATAAAATTAAAGTAAATAAAATAGCTACTTAAAGATAAAAGTACTTAATCTAGCTTATTTAATAATAGCTAAAGCTAATTAAAGTATAACTTTATTTAAAATTTAAGTTATATTTAAATAATAAGTAGATTTAAAAA
>JAWQFY010000448.1:0-31205 GCA_037055185.1 Capillidium rhysosporum | reverse complement strand
TAATAACTATTAATAAATTATACTAATTATATTAAAATTTAAAAATAATTAATAAAATTTATTATTTATAAAATTTAAATAACTTTTATTAAGCTTTAATATTTATTTTATTTTTGCTATATAGTTAATTTTTTTTAATTTTAAAAATAAAAAGTTTATTTAAAGCACTTAATAACTAAATAAAATTAAGATTTTAATAAATTTATAAATATATAGCAAAAAAAATTAAAATTTTAAAAGTAGTTAATACTAGTTTATTATTTATTATAATAAATAAAAATTATAAATAAATTTATTTTTTATTAAAAATTATTAAAAAAGTTTAGTTAATAAGTACTTACTAATATTAATAAGTATATTTTAAAATTATATTTTAAAGTTTTAAAATATTTTAAATATAACTTTTATTATTATTTATAGCATTTAAATCTAAAATTAATAATTTAATTTTAAATTTTACTTATTTAGTATAAATTTTTAATATTTTTAGTATATTTATAGTTATTTTATAAAAGTTTTAAATATAGCTATAAATATTATTTTATTTATTTAATTAGTAAAAATTTTAATAAATATAAAAAATTTAAAAAATATAAATAATAGTTTAATAGTTTTAATTATTTTAGCTAATTATAACTTAATAATAAAAAAATAAATAATAGTAAAAACTAAAATAAAAATTAATAAAGCTAAATATATTTATAAAATTAAAAAAGTAAATTAAAAAATATATTTAAATTTTAGTATTTTAATATAGCTATTTTTTAGATAGTAGTATATTTTATATTATATATTTTTTATTTAATTTTATAATAATTTAAAAAAACTTATTATTAATTAATTTAATTATATTAATATTAACTAAAGTTTTTAGCTATTTTAGCTTTGATTTTTTAAAAAGTAATTATATTTCATTTTATTTTTAAAAAACTTAAAAAATATTTAATTTAAAATTTTAAGTTAAATTTAAGTATAAAATTTAAAAATACTAAAATTAAATAGTAATTTTTTGTAAATAATAAACTAAACTATTTTATTTTTTTTTAATATAAAATATATATATTATTTTAATAATCTAAAATTTAAAAATAATTTTATAAATATATACTACTTTTTTAAGTTTTTAATAATAGTTAAATTTTTTTTTAATAATAAGTTTTTTAATTATTAGTATAATATATATATATAAAGAAATAATAAATTTTAAATAGATAAAAAAACTTTAATATTTTAAATTTAAGTTAAAAATAGTTTTAAATAATAATTTATAAGTAAATATATATATTAAATTACTTTTTAAAAGTTAAGTTTTTATTATTTTAAAAATTATAAGTTAAAAAATAAAAAAACTATTATATTTTTATAAAATATATAAAAATTACTATTTAGATTAATAGTATAAAAATAAAAATTAATAGATAATTTATTATTAAAATATTATTAAGGTTTATTAAAAAGACAAATTTTTAACTATAATTTTAATATAGTAATATAGTAATAAGAAAATAAAAATGTTAAAAGTAAATATATATATAAATTAAATAATATTTTAAAGTTAAACCTTTTTTTAGCTTTATTATAGCTTTTATTTACTCTTTTTTTTAAAAAAAAAAATTAAAAAAAACTTAAAATTAAACTAAAAAGCTTATATAGCTTTATTTAAAACTATAGTAAAAAGTAAAACTAAGTATAACTAATATAACTTATATATTAAAAACAGTTAAAAATAAAGAACTTTTATTTTTAAATATAATATTTTTAAAAAAAACTTAATAATTAACTATTTAATAGTTAAAAAAATAAATAAAAAAATTAAAATATTTATTTACTGAAATTAAATATATATATATAATTAAAAAAGTAATTAAAAAAGTAAGCTTAATAATATTTACTAAAAAAATATTTGAAAAAATAATGTATAAAAATTTTTTAAAAATAAAAGTATAAATAGTTTATATACTTTTATAATTAAATAATTAAAAAAATTAAAAAGTAAATTTAGAAAAGTTAATAAAATAATTAAAACATATTTTTAATTTTACTTAATTGAAAATTTTAATTTAATAAGCTTAGTATAAGTAATAATAAATATATTTACCTATAAAAGTAATAATTATATATTATTTATTATATTTAATGCTATAATAAGTAGTAATAATCTAATATACTTTTTAATTTATTAATAATATTTAGCTTTTTAATAAATATAGGCAGAAATAACAATATATGCTTATTTAAGTACTTTAGCTATATAGTTAAGTATATATGATACTAGCTTAAATAAAAATAGTAATAGCTATCTACTATTTATAACTAATATTTAATATGTTTTAATAAATTTAAAAGTATATAACTATTATTTAAAAAAATTAAATTAGTTAAATAGTTTTTTATATAAATATTTTGTTAGTTTAAAATTATAAAATAATTTAACTTATACTTTAGTAAATTTTAAAAATATAAAGATAATATACTAGCTTTATTTTTGCTGTATTTTATACAAGTATATATTAAATATATATCCAAAATTAAATTAATTATAGTATTTTAAAGAAATTCTTTAATAAAAAATATATTCCTTTTTAAATATTTATCTTATTAACAAACTATTAACTTTAAGTATACTAAGTTTAACTTTCTACTTAAAACTTGAAATTTATATACTTTTATCTAATTATATTTATTTTTAGCAAGCTTTGTTATTATATATAATAATACCATAACTTTATAGACTTTTAATAAGGCTATTACTCTCTTAATTACTTATTCTTTCAAATTAAAAATATTAACAGTTATAATTGCTAGTACTATAAAAACTCTATAATATATAAAGCACTTTACTATATTAAATGGTTGTTATACTACACTGCTTATGTCATTGGTGTTCTACTAAATTAAAATATTCTTACTAGTTCTATTAAAGCTCTTAAAAGCTGCTTAATTTTCTCATATGCAACATCCTATATTAAGATATACTCCTGTTATTATTCTTATTATCTCTTAGTAGTTTATACCATTCAATATCATTAAGCTGTTTGAGCTAACTACTTATAAAAGTTATCACACTACTGCCTTCAAACCATAAAAGTCATAATTAATTTATTTTTCAAAACTAAAGGTATCTAAGGCTGTTAACTTATTTTAACACATTAAGCAAATACTAAGTTTTAAAAATTAGGGAAGTGTAACAATTAGTAAACAAATTATTTACTACAGTTTAAAAAATAGTAATATAAGCTGTATTAAGATTATTTGTTTAAATTAATATATATATATATATGTATACTAACTGTAGTACAAATACTGAAAAATTTGCTAGTAAATTAATTAAAATCAAAATTAAAAACTTAGAATAACGAAATAAATTTAGTAATGAAATTAAATTACAGATTAAGAAGCAGATTTTGTTTAAAAAGGGTACGAGACAGGATAGCTGGAATGGGAAAATAGGTAAAAAAGGATGAAAAGGTTAGGAACTAGAAACGTCCAACTTACGTATAGAAATCTTGGAGGTATTTAAAGCTAGTTTTTGGTTGATATAGGCTTTGGGGGTAGAAGTGGGTTCTATATAACCGTAGTTAAACTCTATAAAGTTTCGGTTATCGGACAAATGGTAGTAGAGTGGGTCAGTAGGTATAGTTTTATCCTTTTTGAGTTCTTCCAGAGGAGATATCTTCAGTCCGATACGGTTGTTATTAAAACTGTGGTTGTAGTTAGGTTTGTCATATACGTTAGTACTAGGTTGATTCAAGTTCGGCATTGGTGATGGTAAAAAGTGTTGGGGTCGAGGTGACGGTTGGTAACCGTTATTCAACGTCTTAGTCATACTGTTAAACTCGTTATGTAGACCCTTATGCATCATTGGTGCTTTGTTCTTACTGTGTTCCAAACCCTCCACCAAATCCTCCAACTTCTTATATTTTAGCGAATTTGGTAACGGGTTCATCTCAAAATTTTGAAGCTTCGGTTCGTTGTTGGTAGTACTACTCCTACTTTCGTACTCCCGCCTACTTTGAAACCAGTTTATGATGTTTATCTGTGTGGTCTGTAACTGTTGACTCAAACTTTTTATAGTAGTCTTCTGCGGGTTCGGGCAGTTGATGTACACTTCGTTAAGGGTAGCTAACTGCTTAGGAGTGGGGAAACTGTTTGCATTTCTAGTTGATTCGGGCATATCCCCTTTATACACTATCTTGTTATTCGACATATTCGATTTATTTACTACCTTGGCAACAGTGTTACTTTTCTAAAACTAAAGAGAAAACGAAAGTTTATAAAACCTGTACTATTTTGGTTTTAACAATCGATAAGCTTTTGACTCTAAAGTTGTTCTAGAAATCGCTAATTATGCAGAACTCAGTTCAATAACAAACCCGTCGAAAAAGTTCAAGTTCTATGAAACATTAAAAAGATGTTGGGCGTGGACAGGTTTGTGGGGATACTACTTTTCTTAACGCTCGTATAATTTGTCAGACCCACCCCATCCCAACAACTTATTACTGGAACTGCAATTGGCGCATCACCTTAAAAATTAAGCCTAAGTTAGACATTGGCATCACGTACTATTAGTTTAAATTGCGGTTGGTACCTGTACTCCACATCGCACAACTTATACTGCTTCTTAACTTATCACGTGGTACGGTAGTGTTGGCGAATAAGGAACGGTTGGTGAGGCTGACTGCAGCTAAATTAAAATTAGAATTATGATGCAATTTGAAGGGAGTTGTAAATTTACAGCTTATTTTTGAATTGGTTAGCAGTAACTCATATTATAGTGGCTACTAGGTCGGGGATAAAGCAACAGATGTGCTCCTAAAAATTAGGGGTTTACGTTTCCATTACAACTAGGCTCTATAGCTAAATTAGTTTACTTTTATCTAACAGGTGTTTTAGCCCCTATTTGTTTAGTGCCTTCCCCTTGGAAAATTTCCTAAAAGCGTATCCAGTTCACCAGCATTTTTTAAGATTAGCTGCAAAACAAATCTTATTTTTAGAAAGGGCTTTATAATTAGAAAATAGATTGCGAAGAGGGTTTTTAGTATTAAATTAGGTTATACCTTCCTTTAAATATATATGGTATTTTATACTGGTACAGCTAGTTAGTGTCGGTTGTACTCCATATTTTATGGTAACGTATTTAGCTGCCTCCTTTTATGTGGGGTTATACAGAATTGAAAATTGAGTTGTAAAGCAATGTTATAGATGGTAGCTGTAGTTTCTATTTACCTTTTGCAGATTCAGGTACGTCGGCACCGTTTTTAACATCAGCTTTATACAAAAAACATCCGTAAAAATGAGAAATTCCAATTTCATTCCCCACTTTTATCAGTAAATTTATTGCAGTTAGAATGAACTGATTTTAATTAAAACTTTCTTTTTTAAAAGTTAAACTGCAAATTTGCTATTTTGAACCTCAAATATTACCAAAAATGGTTTGGTTAAAAGATAGAAAATTTAACTGATTTTTTCCGAACTTTAATTATAAATGAGCCTACATCACTTCTGTATAGATCTGGACTGGTACCATAGAAACAATATCCGCTAACTAGATTGAAATTATAGCAGCTTAAATTATACTCAAGGCTGAAATAATGTTCCCTTTTTTATACACTAAATCGGAATAAGTTGCCCTAATTTGATAACTTTCGCTTATCGACTTTAAATTCCGATAAATTATATATAAAGTAAAGTGAGTTGTAAGCTTTGCAAAATCAAGTTTTAAACAAACTATTATAAATAGAAATCAAAATAGGAAACATAAAATAAAACAGTTTTAAAGTTGTTCCGAGTATTTTCGGAACGTTCGATTGTAAATTTAACTTTATGTTTTAAAAATAAACTATTGGTTCGATCGTAATTTAGATAAACTTTAAGCATAAAGTTAAATTAAAATAATGGGTTTCATCTAACACAAGTTATAAATATATCTGGTGAACATTCCAAACTATTACAATCAGTTACCTCCTTAATATACCTGTACTTATTTAAGCGCTAATGACCAGTTTCAACCTTTTGAGTTCCGATGGTACCCACAAAATTGCTGTTTTACGTGGTATCTTTTTACGGACTAATTTTACATTTAATCCCTGTTCGTATATAGCAATTGTCCTAACTAGATGAAGAACCCACCCTTTTTACCCTCAACTGCATTCGATTGGCTAAAAAAGTTATATTGTTTACAGATTTTTATGGCTTGGTATATTCCACTTTTGTTAGTAGTCACACCACTAAAGTTTAATATATCTTTTTATTCGCATACAAGTTTTCATTTATTTGAGAATAAACATAACCAGTTTGTACTAAGGTTCGGACTATAAATAACTTAAGTTGATTATAATAATTTCGATGTTCGACAACATCAAAATGATTGTTTAGTTTAAATAGCTAAAACGGCCGTCCTACCAATTTAAATAGTATATACTTATGCGTAAACTACCAGTAGTTTAATAGATTTCGGATCTCGAAGCCCCATACATTTTTAATGAGTTTTTCGAATTTGACCTACCACAACTAGTTTTAACTTTAAACTGTTGCTGTTTAAACCAATTCCGGAAATCGGAGTAATTGTAACCCAGAAGTTTCATTATCAGTTCGCCTATTTTCACCTTGAAATGAGAACATTTTAGTTTATATCTAAAGTTTAAATTTTGTTTATTGTTATTTTATTATTTAGAATATTCTAAAGAAACTTACTGTTCAGTTTTTGATAGCTTAAAAAACATAAAAAGACGCTTTAACAACGCTCCTTTCCACTTTATAAAATTCGATTAAAATTTTTATTAATTAAATACCCTTCTATTTTATTTAGTGAAACTGAAAATGGCACAAATCAGTATAAATCTTCATTTACTCAGTCTAGTGTAATTGAAACTTTTTCCATCTTTTGTTGTAAAAGAACTAAATGAAAATTAAATTATCAAGTTATACAGTTTAAAATTCATTTATATTTTAGATCCAACTTTTATAGTAAGTTGAAATTATACAACTACAAAAGTACTGATTTTTTAAAATAAATCAGATTTATGGACAAAAATATAAAAGATAAAACTTGTTATCAAATCTAGAATTAGTACATTATAAGAAATTTGTATAATGGGGATTAAATATATGATTCATTATAAGATTATAGCAATTAATATACTTTGATTTTCACTTAAAATGTTAAAATATAATATAATAACCTTAAGTTAGTATAAGCTTAAAACTATGAGAAGTGGCTATCAAAGTAGAAGAAGGTGTAGTACTAGCATATAATAATAAAATCCTCTGAGAAAAATGTGCAATTTTATATTAATTATTAAATTAATGTTCAGTTCAACTAATTAACTAGTACTTTAAGTATAAAATACTATGGAAAATAAGGTTCATTACTATTAAAATATTAACTAATTTTGGTAAAATTAATATAAAGTATATAAAGAGCTTCAGAAAAGTTTTTAGTATTAACTAACAGTTAAAAACTAAATTATATAATTTTCTATTAAAAGTAAATATAGCTAATTAGAATTATTGTAAATAATTCTAGTTTAGAAAATATTTACTATTATATTAAATATATAAATATAAAAGTTATAAAATTTTAAGTAAAATTTAATTTTTTATTTATAATAAATTAAACTACTAAAATAAGTAATTTTTAAAAGCTTTATATCAAGTTGATATAACTTTATAGTAATAATAAAAATTAAAAGATTTTTTTATAAACTTTAAAATAATTAAATATTAAAACTACTTAAATTAATAAATTTATTATTACTATAAAAAAATGAAGTTAAAAGCTTAAGCTAGCTATAAAATACTTAATAAAATTTTCAATATATTTATATAGCTAATATAGTTAAAAAGCTAAATTATAATTATTATTGAAATTTTATTAAGCTAATAATAAGCTAATACTATTACTAATTTAGATTTGTTTTTTTAAATAATAAATACTTTTACTATTAAAAAGTTAAACTATACTAATATTAATAAATAATAAAAGTAATAATTTAAAAGCTATAATACCAAATTATATATTATAGTTTAATTTAATAATTATTAATATAAAGTAAATTTTTTGATAAAAATAAAAAGATAGTTATTTTTATTATATAAAATATAACTTAATAAAGTTAAATTAAAATAATGTAGCTTTTTCTTATATTAATTTTTTTTATTTAGTAGAAAAAATAAAAAAGTAATTCTAATAGTAAAAAAATATTAAAATAAGTAATATTAAAAAGTAATTCTAATAGTAAAAAAATATTAAAATAAGTAATTTTAAAAAGTAATTTTAATAGTAAAAAAATATTAAAATAAGTAATTTTAAAAAGTTTAAAATAGTTAATAACAATTAATATTATTACTTTAAATAGCTATATAAAAAATATCTAAAAGCTATTAAAATAAAATTTAAAAAATAATATAATATTAATATTTATTTTAAAAATATTAAAATTAAACTATTAGATATATATTTTATTTTAAATAAGTTAGCTATTTTATTTATTTTTTAATTTAAAAATAAAGCTATAATTATAATTTTGAATATTTATATTAAAACTAACTATAGTATTTAGTATATTAAAATTTATTTTAAATTTAAATTACTAACTTAAAAATACTATATATTAAAAACTTAATAATTTATAAAAATAAGCTTTATAGTTTTCAAATTTTTATCTTTTTATTTTTATTATACTAATATCTAATTTATTATTTAACTTTTTATTTATTTAGCTTTACTTACTTATTAATATTAGCTTTAAGTTTTTTAATCTTTTAATAATAGCTATTATAATATAGATAATTTATAAATTTTACTTATTTCTACTAGCTAAAACTTCCTTTCTTCTTTTCTTTTTTTAGTTTTTTTTTATAAACTATACTTATTTACTTTAAGATTAAAATTTTTTTATCTTTATTTTTTTACTTTATTATCAAAATACTGGAATTTTGATAACTTAAATTTTAAGCTATCATTAATTTTAAAACCCTTCTAATATTAACTCTCTTAATTTGCTTTTTTTTACTACAACTTTATTAGCTAATTTTTTCTAATTTAATCTAAAAAACTATTTAATAAAAATATACTTAGACTATAAAAATTTTAGAAAAAAAATTAGTATAATAAGCTATATTTAAAATAATTTATAAATTTTTATAATTATAATAAGATTAAATATATTAAATATATTTATAATTAACTTTTTTTTATAAATTATGAATTCAAATACTATATTAAATATAAAACTAAAAAAATATTTTATTAATACTAAAGTATTTTTAGATATATATATAAGTAATTTATAAATAAATTTTTAAAATTATTAAATTTAAGCTATATAAAAATTAATTATTAATAGTAAATTTTATTTTAAACCTAATTAATGCAAAAGTAAGCTAATAAATTATAAAAAATTAAATATAGTATATAAAAATAATATATTAATTAATTTTAAGTTAATATAAATACTTATTTTTTTAATAGTAGCAATATATTTTTAAAGATTTTTTCTAACTATTTTAATAATTTAAAGTTATTTTTTAAATAATTTTATAATAAAATCTAAAGTTAAACTTAAATAGATGTAGTTTTTTTAAAATAAAAATAATTTTTTAAAAGATTAAATAATTAAAAAAATAGTTAGTAAAGCTATAGTTATATAAATTTAAATAATAGTTTAAATTCAATTTATTTTAATTAGCAAATTAAAAAAATTAGCTAAAAATATTAATTTTATAATTTAGTACTAATTTACTTAATATATAACAAACTAAAATAATTAAAACTTGCTATAAATTAATTAAAAGTATATTAATTTATTATTATTAATTTCAATAATACTTATATTATTTAATTAATAAAATATAGTAGTATTAAAATCTAAATATATACTAAAATTTAAAAGTTATATAAGCTTTATTAATTTATTAAAAGTAATATTAAAATAAAGCTTACTATATTAATATTTTTAATAAATATATATATATATATTTTTTAAATAGCTAAATAGAAAAAGTAGTAAAACTAAAAGCTAGCTTATAACTACTTAAATAAACTATTTATATTAAAAGTAAATTTTAATTATTTTTTACAAGTAATATTAATTTTATAATTAGTATAAATTTACTAAAAGAAAGTTAAATTATTAAATAAAGTTAAAAGTAAGTAGTTTTATAATATTTAATAAATAGTTAGTTTAATTTAATAATAAGAAGATAAAATATTTATAAAACTATATAGTATAGAAAAATAGAGTTTATTACTAATTAAAACTATAAAAAAGCCAAAAAATCACTAAAAAAAAATATTCTAAAAAGTTTTCTTATTAAATAATACTTTAATTTTTAAATATAACTAAAAATAATAAATAAATAAGTAAAAATTTTAAAAAAAAAAGAAATAGCTTATCTAAAAAAATGTTATTATTTAATTTTTTTCATAAAAATAAATAAATAATAATAATAAAAATAGTTAAAAAAGGATATTAAATACAAAAAAAAGTATAATTAAAAGTAAAATAAATAATTAAAGTAGAAAAAAGTATTTAAAATAGCAAAATTATTAGAAAATAAAAAGAATATATTTTTTTTATTAATATTTATATTTTTGAGTTTTTAAAAAACTATATTAAAAATAATAATAATAAATTAGAAAAAGTTTAAGAAAAAAAAGACAAAGTAGTTAAAATATAATAAAATCAAAAAAAACTATTATAAAACTAGCTGACAAAAAGTTATTATAAATTATACTAAAAGAATAAAATATTATAAAAACTTACTATATATATACATAAGAATTTAAATAGTTAAAACTAGTATTAAAAAGATAAAAAACTAATTTACAATTATATAAAAACTAAAAAAGCTAATAAAAAAAATATAATATTTAGCTGCTTACTAAAAGGCTAAAATAACTATTTAGTTAAATCTAATATTTAAGCTAGTTTTAAATATTTTAAAAGTATTAGAAGATAATTTTAGTTAATAAATAATATAGCTTACTTTTTTATTAGTATATATTTTGTAAATTTATTTTAAATATTTTAATTATACTATAAATTAAGCTAAGCTATACTTTTTTATTAAAAAGTTTATTTATATACTATTTTACTATTTAAATAAGCTTTTATTAATAATACTTTAATAATATAATAATTTTTTTTAAAATTATTAGTAGCTTAATTTATTTTTATTATAATATAATATTAAAAGTTTGCTATTTTTTTAACATTTAATATAAATTATTTTTTAGTGTATTTTTAAAAGTTTAAAATATAATTAAGCTAAAATATTTAAATTTAATTTAGTTATATAATAAAATTATAAAGATTTTAAAACTTTATATTATATTATTTTATAAAATATAAATAAAAAGTAAATTTAAATTTATATAGATATTAAATCATTTTTATATCTTTTATTTCTTATTTTACTAAATAAAATACTTAGAATTTAAAATAGTTTAGCTAATTTTTTCTTTTATTTTATTAAATATATTTGATTATATAAGCCAAATATATAATTAGCTACTTTAAAAATAGTTAATTTAAAATTAAAAACTTAATAGCTAAAAATTTAATTAAATTTACTAACTTAATTAATATTTAAATATATTATTATAATTATATATAAATATAGATATAAAATATAAATATTGTTTATAATCTAGATATTTTTAGTATATAATAAAAAATTGTATTAGCCTTATTATTATAAAATTAGAATATTATCTAACTGTATTATTTTTATCTTTAATTTATAGAATAAAAACTAATTAATAACTAGTAGTACAACTTTATTACATTATTTTAATATACTTAGTAATATTGCATACCTTTATACTAAGTGTAACAAAGTAAAAAATATGCTTTTTATTTATTTAAAAAGTTAGTTATATTAGATTTATCTTATTATAAAGAATAAAATAGGCTAAACTTTTAACTATTCTAATATTTGAAGCAATACTTAATATAGTAAAATACTATAATTTGCTATCTTTTTTGATTACTTTCTAATATATATACTTTATATTAGTATTTTTTATAGCTTAATAAATAGCAAGTTTAAGCTTTTTTAAAATTTTATATAAGTTAAAGTATAGCTAATATAAAACTTTAAAAATTCACTTACAATTTTTGAATTTTATTTGGACTTTTTTAATTCTACTTCATTAGTAAATGAATATTAAATTTAAATAAATTTATTAAGGTTGAACATTTATATAATTTAATTATTTTACAATTTAATTTATCATATAAGTTTATTTTCATCTAAAAGATTATTTACATACATTCCAATCACTAAAATAAAGTTGATAATTAGGAAAAAACAAAATTTACATTTATTGTCCAAAACTTTAATTACTTTTATTTTTATTAACAAATAAAGCCACAAAAAAAATCTGAAACATTTAAATCAATAGTATAATTCATAAATACAAAGATATACTGAAATATTTTTGGTTCTGGTGTAAGAATTAAATAAAATAGTTAACGCTATTAATTGAATTAAACAAATACTATAAAATCTTTTCTAAAAAAGGTAAAATTAAAAGATATAGATTTAGTTATATACTAAATAAACCAATAAAAAGTTAATTTAGTTAATTTTAAGTAATTCAACCTCGAAGATCAAAGTAGCGTTAGGAGGTATTAAACCAGGGTAACCACTTGGACCATAAGCGTAGTCACCAGTGATGGTAAGCTTAGCTTTCTCACCTAAAGACATCTGAGGTACACCTTCATCCCAACCTCTGATGACTTGACCTACACCGATCTTGGTTACAAAAGGGGAACCACGGTCGATGCTGCTATCGAACTTCTTACCACTCTCTAAAGTACCGTTGTAATGCATGGTTACGGTGTCACCTTTCTTTGGGAAGTTTTGACCATCACCGGCTTTCAAAGTTTCTTTAGTTACTCCCATGTTCAATCTAGTTGTATGAAATAAACGGGTTTGAATTAGTCGATTGAACAATTTAATTATAGAAATTTAAAAGTACGAACTTGCAAATAAAGGCTACCTGTTTACTAAAAATTTAAGATGTTCCTGATCCTTTCAAAAGTTTTTCTCTTTCGTTACACGTAGTTCTTCATGTCCTTTAATATGATATCATTACTTTTGCTACGTTATTGATTGGTTACTATCACTCGCAATAATAGGATATCATTATAGAAAATATTCATAATTCTCTAAACTTGTATATTTTAAAACAAGAAATTTCCAATTTTATTAGAAAATATGTAATCTATTGGAACTTTTTGAAAATTTTTTTAGTTATATAATAAATAAATGCCTATCGACAACTTGGGCACCGTTTTTAGTAACAATATTAAAATTATAATACATCTCATTAAATCTCATACGGACACATCTTAAAAAATAAAAGCCGCACTACAGATACCGTTTTTATCATAACGCTAAGCTTCCTTAAAGGTCAAAGTAAGTTAAATATTATGCCCACCCTAAAAACTTTTTTAGTTTAACTACTAAATATTAAACAAATTGTAATATACTCACCAAGATTGTCTAATTCGCTTTCAATTTTAAGAGCTGAGAAGGCCTAAATGCTTTGTAAAAGTGAAAAGAAATAGTAATATTATGAAGATTTTAATGAAATAAAATTTAGAAATGTAATAACAAATATATCTTATAAAATGGATAGTTGTTATTATGATATTAGGTTTATTTTGTAATTGAAAGCTTAATAAATTGATCACATTAATATTTACCACCACCCAAAGCATCGACGTTAGCCTTAGCATCAGCCAATTTACCATCACTTAGGACTTTAGCCAACGCATCAACGTTGGCAATGGATCCGTTCTGACCAACTAAAGCATTAGCTTTAGCGTTAGCGACACCCTTAGGACCGAGTACGTTAGCTAAAGCTTTAACTTTAACCAACTGGTTTAGAGCATCAGCTTTAACATCGGCATTAGCAATTCCGTTCTTACCCAAAAGCTCTGCAAGAGCTTTAACATCAACTACATTAACACCACCTACATTGACTTTGGCACAGACGTCGACATCAAGTCCGCCTGATCCTTTCTTTCCGTTGCATCCTTGGTTAGGCTTGGTTTCGGGGTAGCGGCCTCCGTTATCTGGGACATACCCATGGTTGTCAGGAGTCTTACCACCATTTTCTGGGGTATATCCGCCATTATTGGGAGTTTTACCACCATTATCAGGAGTCTTACCGCCATTTTCTGGAGTTTTACCACCATTATCAGGAGTCTTACCGCCATTTTCTGGAGTTTTACCACCGTTATCAGGGGTCTTACCACCATTTTCTGGAGTTTTACCACCATTATCAGGAGTATATCCACCGTGTTCTGGGTAATTACCATGCTCAGGTTTGGTAGGGTACTTATTGGGTCTTTCATAAGCTTCGGTAGAACTTCCAGTATCATATTTGTAAGGAGTGTAGGCTGCGTTAGTTAAACTGGCCAGCAGTACGGCAGTGTAGATTAATTTCATTGAGTTGACCATTTTAATTAATTAAAAGTGTTAAAGTTGGATATGTGAGTTATTAATTGGATGTTAAGTATTAAGGCTATTGGTTTATATTCAATATAATTAGATTGCTTATAAGTTGATATTCTTTCTATAGCTTCCTACTTCGTCTATATATACTTGCCATCTTTTCGAGCTGTAGGCAGCTTTAAAGTTTTCAATTGGGACACTGCTTCATTTGATACCATTTAGCGGTTTTTAAAGTACGAAGTTACTTTCAAAACATTTAACTGTTATCAATAATATATTTAATACTTTACAGTGGTTTTCGCTAATATTAGCTAATTCCACTGTATAAAACAGTAAGCTTAATACACCTTTTGGCTTTTGTTTTATTACAGATACCTACGCTTTGACTTTCAAACCGCATTTTTCTATAAACTATTTATTGCATGCTAATTTTATAGTTTGATTATACGGGTAAAGCGCAATTTAAAAGTATATGCCTAAAAACAATATGTTATTTATAGCAATGCCGAATATTACTTTGGTGGTTGTATGGCCTTCTTTGCTTAGATCTTTTTAGCAACTTTACGATTCTCATTCTTTTTGGCTTGGTAGCGGTTTTAAATTTCACCAAGCTTATTCTTAGAGGCAAGCAGAATCTTAATCAACTATGGTTCCTACACCACCATCTAAACATAGCCACTTAATTAAAGTTCTAGAATAAAATATCTTAAACCTAACCTACATAGCATATTTGCAATATACCAACAGGATATGCTTAAAAAGTTGAAGTGAATATGTTGGTTTTATTTCCAAGACTTCATAGTTCCTTCGCAAACTATAACTCAAATTATCAACCAATGTTTGACTTAACTAGCTTATATTTATAAATACACTTTAAAAAGTCACATTGCTTTTATATATATGCAAATATGATTTTTCTTTTGATTGCTAAAGGTAAATCCATTTAGATTTAGGAAAAGAAATTAAAAGATCAAATAGCTGACGTTCATATTTTAAATAAATACATAGATATACAAGGGAGAGGTATTAAAAAAAGTATATATCTAAACCGTTGTAACGGTATAGGCAATGTATTATATTAATATCATATACCGCTGCATGGCTTGTTCCAAAACTTTATGTTTATTAATTAGCGGCCAAGGAAAGCTATTTTTACTAGTTCAAACCTAAGACGTAGTAGTCTTTAGTATTTGGCAAAAACCGTTTGGGCTTGTCAATTTTAGTTCAAAATATTTTCGTAAGATTTTGAGGCTTTATGTGATAAAGTTTGCAGTTTAAATTTAAATCGATTGGTTTTAAATTGCTTATTCGTTTTTAATTAATATCCATTTGTTGTACTTTTCGATCACTTTTACTAATAAAAGTGGCAAATCCAAGCATTTTTTGATATATGTATATGGGGATAAATAATTTTATTAACTTTACTGCAACGTTTATTAAGTAACTTTTCAAAAATTTTAAGGGGGATTCATTTGGATAACACAATAATCGAATGGCAGGATTTACAATTGAGGCGGACTATAACCCTAAATTCTTATATTTGAATGATTCATAATTCTTATTATTCATACAAAAAGGAAAAAATTTGAATTTAGATATAGATTTTCAATAAGCCAGCATACCAGGTGCAGGTAAGATCCAGAGATTTCAGTAATGGGAAAACCAATTGAATTTCCTACTCTATTAATAAAATACATCAGAAAGTATAAAAATGTACTTATTAAAAACATATCAGAACTTTAAAAGCAATAAATTTGAATTTAAACTTTAAATTTCCATATTCTGAACCTCAAATTTTAGAGATATTTTTTATTAAAAAATAAATACTTGTTCCCCCTTATTCTAAGCTCTTACTATCTAAATTTTATCATTAAAGGTAGAATTAAAGTTCTACTTCTCCCTATTTAATATATCTAAGAGAAGAGCTAAACATATCTTTATTCCCTCCTTCTTTCTCTTTATTACTTATATAGCAGCTTAGAACCTCTTAGCCTTTTCTAATCTAAGCTCTTCCTAAATTTTTGCAGATTTTATACATATGATTTCCCTTACTTAAACTTTTTTTTCTTGCTGTATTCTTTTTTTTTTATACTAATAAAAAGACTTAGACTATCTTGAATATATTATAATAATAAAAATACTTAAGTATATTTCCTTTTTCTCCTTCTAGTCCTTTTACAATGTATATTAAAATTATACTTAAAAGCTTTAAAAAAATATTTAATTAAAAAATAAGAAAATTGATAGTTTTTTCTATATAAGTAAGCTAATAAGCTTTAATATTTTAAAATACTTTAATTACTTTTAATATTATTATTTTTAAATTTTAACTATTTTAAAACAACTAGGCTTATTTATTATATTAAAAATTATAAAGTATATAAAGCTATAATATATATATAATAAATTTTATTATAAATAAATAATAATAATAATAAAATAATAAAAATTAAAATTAAGCTGCTATTAAAAGTTAATAATACTAAATATTTATTAATTAAAAAATATAATAATTAAAATTGTAGCAAAATATAATATAAATATAAAAGAATAATATTAACTTTAATAGCTAAAAAAATGAAATTTATCAAATATTATAATTTATTATAATATTACTATATTTAATTTAATATTTAAATAATATAATATACTAAGGTTAAAATTTTTAAATTAGTTTTAATCTATATTTTTAAAAAAATTAAGTATTTTTTATACTTTCAAATTTAATAAACTTATTATTAATATTATAATAATTAGCTAAAAAATAATAAATTTACTAAAATAGTAGTTTAAAACTATTAGTATAATATATAGTATAAAATTAGCCATTTTTAATAAAATTAAAATTAAAATTAAATAATATAGTTTTAATTTATAATAAATATATATATATACTTTATATTATAAAGCTAAAATTTTATTTTATTTTAAAATTACTTAATATTTTTAGCAAAACTAGAAAAAAATAAAATAAAAGTTTATAACTTTATTAAATATAATAATAAAATAAAATAACATTTTTCTTATATATAACTTTAAAAAAACTACTTAATATAGTTAAAAAATATATATAATAGTATTTTATTAAATACTATATTGTAATATACTATATTGTAATATACTATTTTTTAACTTAATTATTAATATATTTATTTAGTAAATATAGTAGCTATACTTTACTACTAGTTATTTTTTTACTTTTTATTTTAGCTATTTAACTTTTTTTTTAAATATACTTTTTAAATTGCTTATTTTATAAATATATTAATTTTTAATATATTTTTATTATTAATATTTAAAAAAAAAATCTTATATTTTAGTATTATTATTAATATATTATTATATTTTATTAATTTTTTTTAGGTTTTATTAAAATAAATATTTTATATATTTTATATATTTTATAACTTTTAGTTTAAATATATTATTTTTAAAAATAAGAAAAAAAAAATATATATAAATATTTTATTTAGTATTAATACTAGTAGTAAAAAATAGATATATTTATATATAAATAGCTTTAGTAAATAAAATTAAAATTAAGATAGTAGTTAGAATTTTAATATTAAATAAGTAATTTATTATCTATATAAAAATAAAATTTTAATTTAAATAAGCTTTTTATACTTTTTACTACTTTATAACTTTATTAATTTAGTTAATTTAATTAGAAAATTTTATTATTATATTTAACTTAATTTTGATTTACTATTTTTTAAAAGTTAAGTAAGTATAATTAAAGTAATTAGTTTAGCTAAAATATATAAAAATAGCTATTTTATAAATAAATAAAGTAATATTTAATAAAATTAAATTAAAATTTAAAGTATTTTTAGTATTAAAGTTATAATATAAAAATAAGTATAGTTTAAATAAACTTTAATCTTATTAAAAAAAATCACTTAAAAATCTAATAAATAAGCTAAAAAAAAAGCTAAATAAATAAATTTTAAAAAAGTAAAACCTTATATAATTTAGTATAATATTTATAATTATATTAATTTTTTTTAAAATAAAGTTTACTTTTATATTAAGTTTAAATAAAAAGTTATTAAAAATAATATTAAAAAAGTATTTAATTTAATAATAACTTAAAAACTATTATTTAACAAATAAAATGTTTAAAAAAATTATAATATTAATAATTTTATATTATAGTTAATATATTATAAATAATATATTTTAAAAATAGTTAGCTTATATTTTTTAGTAAAATTTATTATAGTTGTATATTTAATTTTATAAAATAGATTATATTTTACTTAATTTAATAAAAAGGTTTATAATTTTTTTATATTTATACATTTATTAAGCAAAATAACCAACTTTTTAAAACTTAATAAAAGTAAAGTATAAATTACTTTATACCTTTTAATTTAAATTTATACTATTTATTATATTATTAAAAGATTTAATATAAAAAAAGTATAAAAAAGTTAAATATATAATATAAATAATAGTAAAAATAAAAAATATATAAAATAAAATTTATAAATTAATTAAGTATATAAAATAGTATAATATAGAAAAAAAATATAAGTATATTTTATTTATTTATTAAATTTAAGCTAAAATAAATAGTTAAAAAATAGCATTTATATATTATAAAAACTTGTAATTGCTTATTATATTTTTTATAAAGAAAACTATTTATTTAATAATTAAAAATTAAAAAAAATTGGTTTTTAAATAAATAAAAAGTAAAAAAAGCTTAAACTAAAAGATTTTTAAAAACTTAATTATTTTATTTACTTATTAAATTAATTAAGTTTATTTTAACTAAAATATAATATTAAAAAAGCTAGTATTTTAATTTTATTTTATTTTAAAACTAAAAAGTAAAATTAAATTAAATTTCTATTAAATAATAGTTAAAAAATAAATAAATAAATAAAGTATATAATTTATACTTTTTTATTTAAATAATTTTTAGCTAATTTTAAGCTTAAGTAAATATTATTAATAAAAACTATAATTTTAAATAAAGTATTATTTTTATAATATATATATTTTAAAATAAATTGTAATAATTTTATTACTAAAATAATAGCTAAATAAAAGAAAAAAGGTCAAT
The DNA here is from genome assembly GCA_037055185.1 of Capillidium rhysosporum. Lineage (NCBI taxonomy): Eukaryota > Fungi > Entomophthoromycota > Entomophthoromycetes > Entomophthorales > Capillidiaceae > Capillidium > Capillidium rhysosporum. Next base: position 11,659 of record JAWQFY010000448.1, on the reverse strand, counting down.
TAATTTATAAAAATTGCAAAATTCAAACTCTAAATATTTAAAAATGTTTTTTTTTTTACTTTTTATAAGTATTTATAAAACTAATATAAAAAAGATAAAAAATTAAAAATAATATTAAATTTAAAAAAATAAAAAACAATTTACTTATAATTAAAACTTTTTTTAATTTAATAAAGTTTATATTTACTTAAATAACTAGTATATTATATATTTTAATAGTAAAAACTTTAAATTTAATATTATAACTTTAAATATTATTATTTTACTTATATTATTATTTAAAAAGCTGAAAAAAAAATGTAACAAATAATTTTCTAGTATTTATTATTATAAAAAAATATAGTAGCTATTTTAAAAAATATTATAACTTAATTAAATATTATAAAAAAGTTTATTATTATTTAAATAACTTTATTAAAGTTTCTTAAAATTATTTTATTGATTTATTTTTATAATTATTTTTTAAATATTTTTTATTTTTATTTATTTATTAAAACAAACTTTATAGCTAATTTAAAATTTTACTTTAATATATACTAACTTTAAATTAAAAAATTAAAAAATAGTTAGCTATACTAATATATTACTAATAAGTACTATATTAACTTTTTATTAAATTAATTAAAAAATAATTATTTAAATTATTAGAACTATATATAAAAATACTAGCTTTATTAATAAAAATATTTAATAAATTATTAAGTATAGTTTTAAGCTAATTTAAATTTACTACTAAGTATTTAATATTATATAAAACTTTATTAAGCTTTATTTTTCTTTTTAGTTTACTAAATTATTTTCTTTTTTTAATAAAATCTTAAGCTTTATAAAATTGCTATATTTTTTAATTTACTTTTTTTTAATATTAATAAAGTCTATTTACTTATATTTTATTAACTTTTAATTTTTTTAAAAGTTTATATTAATAAAAATATAATAAATTAATTTTTCTAATAGCCTAATATAGTATTTAAAAATTACAATATTAAAAAATAAAATAAAAATAAATTAATAAATAAAAGTTATAAGTTAAAAAATTATAAAAAAGTAAATCTAAAATTATTTATTATAATTTTAAGTTAACCTTTTTTATTAAATTTAATTTACTAGTATTTAATAATCTTTATATAGTTTTTATTAATTTAAATAAACTTTTTAAAAACTTAATTTTTAGTTTTTTATAATACTAAAAACTTTAAATAAAACTATATAGTAATTTTATTTTTAAAAAGTTTAAAGTTTTATAATAATAATATAATTTTAAAGCAAAATTTTATTTTATTTTTTAATTTTTAAAAAGACAAAAAAAATAACTTATAATATATTTAATTTAAATAAAAAAAGTGATAATAAAGATATAAATTTTAATATAAATAATAAAAACTGTTTTAAAAAGTAAAATGATAACTAGATTAGTAAAAAATAAAATTTAATATTTAAGATATTATAGTAATAATAGCTAATATTTTGTATTTTAATTTTTAGTTTTTTTTAAATAAATGAAAATACTAGCTAGTAATTTTTAAGATTTACCTAGTTTAGTTTTGTTTTTTTTTCTAATTAGTACTTTTTAAATAAAATAATTTTAAATCTAAATAGATTATAAAAATAGTTTAAATTAGAAGAAGCAGCTAATATAGAAAAAAAGATTTAAACTTGTTTTTAATTTTTAAGTAAAAGTTAATTTAATATATAATAGATATCTTTTTTTATATCTACTACATTTAAAAAAATACTTTTAGAAAGTTCTGCAATAATTGAAATTTTTCTTGCTATTAGTAGCTCATATAACTTTAAAAGCAAATAAAAACTAGATAAAATAAAATGTTTTTAAAAAATTCTTAAATAAGATAAGACCAATCAACTTTTAAATAATTATATAATGTTTAAATACTGATTTGTTAAGTTCAAGTTAAGAAATAAGCTTAAACTTTTTAATTTTATCAAGATTTAAAATTAGTCTAACTAATTTCTCTAAATTGATTGGAAAATACTAATTCTAGATTAGGAATTTGAAAGTTGGTATTTTATATCAGGAACGTTACCTATTTTATGAAGTTTAATAAACATTACTAATATAATAACTAATTAACAGTATTAAAAAAGTGATATTATCTTCTCTTATAAATTAAATTAGTTTTATTAGTATAAACAACTAAATTTTATTTCCAATTATTATTATATAAATTAATTTATTAATTTTAAAGGAGTTAAATATTATTTTTAAATTACGTTTAATTTATAAATTTTTTAAAATTAAGCATTTTATAATTTTAATTAAGTATTATTTAAATATTATATAACTAATTAGAATTTTATTTATTTAAATTTAAAATTAACAATCAGTTACTTTTAATAATAGTTGACCATATATATATATATATATATATATATTATAAAGCGGAGGTAGATAAAATTTAGAAATATTTATCAGCTTTTATTAATGAAAAGAATAAAAATAAGTTTAAGTTACTTTTTATAATTAAAAGTATTATATACTTAAATATCCTACTTTTTGGTTTTAAATATTCTTTTTATTTATATTAGTAACCTTATAATTTAATGCAAAATTAATATAATTTAAAATGTAAATATTATATTGGGAATCGTTCAATTAAGTTCTTAATTTTTAACTACTTAAACTGTTCTTCTATTTATGGTAATTTGCTGTTGGAATAAATAGATTAGGTAGGTACTCAGTATATAAACTATAGATTAATTTGCTTATTAGTAATAGATGACGGGATAAATTTTTAAATGGAATATAGCACTTAACACCTCATTCGTTCACTATTATCCAATAAAATAGGAATGACTATCTCATTCGTCAATTATTAACCAATAAAACTAAGAACGGTTATCTCATTAATTAACTAATATCCAATAGAAGTAGGAACGACTATCTCACTTGTTCATTATTATCCATTAAAAATATTAAAGAACATCTCATACTTTAACTAATCTAAGAAATAAAGCAAGAATATTATATCCCTAAAACTAATAGCCAATAAAAATAAGAGTAACTATCACATTTTTTCACCAATACCCATTAAAAATTTAAAATATATCATTTCTAAACTAATAACTAATAATCAATAAAATATTTAAATATATATGTCATTTAATTAACTAATAATTATACATATATATATTTATATATTTATATTAGTTGGTATAATTTTAACTAAATTAAGTTTAATTAAGTAAAATTGCTTTTTTACTGATTTGAGATTGATAAAATATAAAAAATTTGCAGTTTTTATTTAAATCGATCGATTTTATTTAGTTGATCAGTTCAATTACAATGAATAGTAAAGTATATAAAATAAAAACGGTAAATTCAACCGTCTTAAAATATTTGATAGTTTAGTTCGCTGCGGTTTAATTCCTGCGGGAAAAACATCGTTTAAATTAGTACTTAAATAACTAAATTAAGAAATAATTCAATTCGATTTATCCTTTTCAGCACTTTTCCGAGTTATTCTTAAATTACTAAATTAATTTTTAATTGAAATTGAAGCAGGATTATTACCGAAATATAGCGGAACTATTGAATTTATAAGGTTAATAATTCGATTTAACTTATATCTGATTTAAATTAATAATAGTTATTAGCTAGATATATATATATAATTTGTACTAATTAATTCCAATTGTAGTAGTTTACCTTTCTCGCTTTTTTTTTAACTAGATTTAGGCATCCTAAAAGTTCAAAGTTTATTAAAATTGATATTTAATTCGGAGTACTTAAGTTGGATTTGTTTCCTAATTTAAATTAAATCAGAATCAGTTCTTGATAGATTTACAAATTTAAAGCATTTAATACAACATTTATAAATTTATATTTAAATAGATAAAATTTTTATCCTAAAATTATAATATAATGTTAACTTATATAGAAATAATTATCACTCCCCCTTACAATTAAATTAAGTTATTTAGTATACATCTTCGGTTTTTATACAAATTGTATTCATTATAAGTTTAATACTTCGCTAAAAATCTTGATTTGGAGTGATTGCTTAGTAATTACTAGTTAATTTACTATTTATAAAAACAGCTTTAAAGTATATGCTTAATTAATAAACGTTGTAATTATATTTTTAAAAAGTATTTACAGTTTACTATTAAACTTTCTTTAACGTTAAAATTTTTTTGAAACGATAAAATTTATTGAAATGAAATATAATAAGTCGCTTATAAAAGATAAGTTAGTTAACATTTTATATCAAAATATCGGGTATATAACCTATTTGATATAACCCCGGCGCGGGTTAATATTAATAAAAGTAATTCATTTATCAATATAAATAGGTTTATAATTTTTGCGGTATGATAAATATAAATAGAAATTTAACTATTGTAAAGTGATGAATCAGTTATATTTGAGCGATTTTCTCTATTTATATAATGTAACTATTGAATCACAAATTTTATCAATTTGATAAAAAGTAGGTACAATTCAGCTTTGTAAAGTTACTTCGGTTCGGATCAAACTATTAGTTATATTTTTCAATTTAGTTATATAGTATATGCTTCAATTTAAATATTTTTTAATTTGGTATAACTTTTAAATAATTATTGTGCTTTTAACTTCATAAAATTACGTAATACTTACACTCAATGTTGTATACAGATTAAAATAATTTATTTTTTAAGTTTAGATAATAATAATAATAATAATAATAATAATAATAATAAATTATATAAACACTTTTTTTACGCCATCTTTAATTTAATTTCTTAATATAAAAATATTTTAAGTGGACTAAGTTTACCTCTAAAAACAATTTTTATAAATCTAGATTTAACATTAAAAAATAAACACCTAAAGTAGCCAACCTTTTATTAATAAATTATACCAGTTATTAAAAGGTGTAATTTTAACGCTTTAACTATTTACTTATTTGTACTTTAATGACACCTAAAATAAAAGTTAACATTTATACACAAATTTCAATTACTGTTCCGATTATTTTTTATCCGAGTACGATACAATGATGTAATTATGTGTAAATATATTGTAGATTTTCTAATAACGTTTTTAGTATATTATTATTTACTATATATTTTATTTTTATTAAAAATAGTAAATTAATTACGTATTGATAAAAAAAACTAATCTACTTTTTCAATTTTATATTAATTTATAAACTTAGTTTATAAATTTATTGAAAGATACCTTTTATTAAATATAATGTATTTTTTTAATATAGACTTTAAAATTATTATTATTATTATTTTCAATTAATAAATTAAAATTTATAAATTAATAATTATAAAAGATAAAAGTAAAATAAATTTTATTTATTTATTTTAAACTTTTAAACTTTTTTAAAAGTAATTTTTACTTAATTCTCTCTTTAATGATAACAATAATAATGATTTAATATATATTTATAGTGTAAATAATATAAAATTTGATTAATTACTATAATTATTATTAATTCTAAAATAAATTTAAAATAGAATTTCTATTTTTAAATTTTTAGTAACTACTTTTATATCAGTATAAATTAAATAAACTTTTTAAAATAAAATTTATCACTTTTAATTTATATAGTACTAATTATATTTTAACTTTAAATAAATAATAATTTATTTAAAAAAAATATAATTATTAAAAGTCAATTTTAACTATATTAATCTTTAACAATGTAACTAACTTAACGAAATAGTTTTTTTTTTAAATCTTAAAATTTATTAATTATTTTTTCGATTTTGTCTTTTAAACTACTTTTATTAAAATTATAAACTACTTTATTAAATATATAAGTGCAATATAAATACTGATCTTTATTTTACTTTGTTAAAAAGGAACAAATTAGCTACATTTGAATATCTTAATTAAAAATTTATCAGTACCCCTCTATTTATAAAAAGTTAAGAATAACAAGAATTATTTGCTTAACTATAGAACTGATGTATATCTAAATTCAACTTTTATATACACATCTTAAAAGAAGATACCAATAAAAAGTAGACTAATTTCTATAAATAATATATAACACGTCACTTTTTTCTAAATTAATTTTTAAGCTTAAAATTGAACCGAAACAGGTGTATTTTAACTTTTCCGCTTTATACATTTTAGAACGGATGGATCTATTTCAAAAGTTGTAAAAGTCATTCTATACCAATATAAACTGGTTAACTATAACGGTACCCTTATACCGGTGTAGATTAACTTTTACTCCTCGAAGTTTAATTTATAAAAAGTTGGCGTTCAATTTAAACTCCAACGTTGGTTGAAAGTGATTTCATAGAGGGAACGTTTCAATAGTGAACGTTGGTTGGTTAAAACTTTTAAAATTATACCGGTAGGGTACCACCCCTTTTCTTTTGAAACGATGGTATACTTGGACACAACACCATAAAAAAAAGGTACAGTTGAAATTTTTAAATTTTAATAGAAGGGAACGTATACAACGTTATAAAAATTAATATCAATTTTATTATACGAAACTTTTAATATAATTATAAATTTTTATAAACAAAAATAATTAATGAATAGTAAAAAAAACAATATATATTTATATGTATATATATAATAGGAACAGTTTTTATTATAAAGGTAACAGTTAAATGAATAATGAATAGGTAGTATGAAATAGATTTACATTTATTTCACATAGTTTCAAATTTAGATAGGTCGATATTAAGCCTATCTAAATCAAAGTTGGAATAAGTATATGCACCGTTAATGTTGTTGTCCAACTTATAGAGGTAAGGGTCGCTAAGGCTACGGTTACTCGTTATAAAGATAGAATTTAAGTCGGGTAGTTCTAATTTATCGGAGTGTTCACTTTGTAAAGAGGATCGGTTCACTATCCTTCGTAAAGGTTTAGTATAAGGTTCGAAACTAGAAGATTCCGGTTTAAATTGAGTTGCGTTAAAGGTAGGGTTACTATCAAATAGTGGTGATTTTTCGTTTTGGTTAGATGAACTATCGGTGTAGAAAGGTTGGTTGGGATGTACAGATTGAGTCATTGTCGTTTTATCGGTACTAGGTGGGTCAGCTTGTGACTTATCCGAATGGTACCTTCGTGCTTCAGTACCAGTTTTTTGTAACCTCTGTTTAGCCCTTCGGTTCTGAAACCATGTGTTGACGTTGCTAAAATTTAAGTTTAATTCGGTACTCAATAAAGTTTTCTGTTCTTTAGTCGGTTTACTGTTTTCAGAGAACGCTTTTTCGAGGCCTTCAGTCTGGTAAGGAAGTGGTCTAATCCTTTTCTGCGTTGTTAAATTATTAACTACAAAGTGTAATTTGTAATCCCTCTTTTTACGGGCTGGGTAAGGCTGTACTTGTGCGTTTATTATATTATTCGATTCAAACATTGTGAACTTAATTTTCAATAATGAAGAGGGAAGGCGTTCCTAACTATTTATACCACTTACTTTCTAAATAAGTACGAACCTATTCAATAGTAACCCTAGTTTTAGCTTATGACCAATTAGTCATAACCTTTAAAAGGAAACCTTTCTAAGCTATTTTTAAATAGGAACTATTGTTTAAAAAGCAAAATATTCCTTTATTTGAAGGAGCCAATTTTACCTTAATTAATTTATGTGTCATCTTTATGGGTTAGTTACTAAATTAGGACATGTCCATAAAAAACGGGTTTTACTTTAATCCAAGCTTAATTAAATAGTCATAACTTTATAGTTGGTCGATAAGCGAAGTTAAAATTTTATAGAATTCCAAATAGTTCCTAATTTAGATAAATTATTTTGAAGAACAAGGTGAAACTTTAAAATTAAGAATAATTTGGTTGGGAACTTTTCTCGCTCTAATGTTAGCGTATAACAACTTTTTAAGCATTAAAGTTTTAAATCCAGGTTGCTAAGTGTAGATAAAATTAACTAAATTGGGCTATGGATAAACCAATAACAAATGAACTGTATAAAATTACTATAAACGTAAAAAACCGGATGGATTTATATGAAACAGTTAAAGAAATAATTAGTAGGCATTGATGTAATTAATAGGATTTTTTTAAAAAAGCGAGGTATAAATTTGAATTTAGGGAGCTAAATTTTAGGCCCTTTCTATAACGGTAAGCTTAGCAATAGATATTTAAATATAAATTTACTACAATATGCTTTATTATATAACGGAGCTGCAATAGTAACTTAAATACAACTTTAAATATGAATTTAGCTAGTTAAAACGGGATCGTACAGTGCTTATAAAATATTTGTACAAAAAGAATAAGTTTATTTCCGTATATAAACTTTAGTTTTTTATAGTTTAATAAACTAATCTGTTCCTATTTCTATTTTTCCATGTACTAATAGAGAACTTAATTTAATTTAATTTTTAAATTTTTAGCTAAAAAATTAATATACTATTAAATACAGTACTAGAAATTATTATTATTTTTCCAATTATTAATAATTTAGAATTATACGTTCTATCTTTTTAAATTTGATTTTAATTAAGTGAACTGAACTATTTAAAAAATATGAATATTTAATCAATTTTATAACTAATAGAACACTTATATTTTAAAGTATCTAATAAGAAACTAAATTTAATTTATAAATTATTAATCATTATGTTCAATCTTTTACAACAAGATGTTTTTATATTAAAATTTTAATATATTTATAAAAGGTTTAAAAATAAAATTTTATTATTACAATTATTATCTATATTTTATACTAACTATATATAAAAAACTACTTTAATATCTTTAACAACTAATGCTAACATTTTTATTAATTTATACTTTAATTTTAATTGTTTTTATTCTTATTTATAGTAAGTAAACTTATTTTTACAAGTTATAAACTATTTATAAAGTGGATAGTATAAGTAAATAAAATATATTTATATTTAAAATTATAATTAATTTACTTTATTTTAAGATTTTTTAATATATTAAAAAGGATATAAATAATTTATTAACTTTTATAAGCTTAAAATTTCCTTATTACTGTTTGAAAATAGATAAACCAATTTATTATAATTTAAAAAATAGTTAAAATAATTTTAAATATTAAATAATTTATAATAATTACCTAATTTAAATCTAGTTTATAAAGCTTATTAAAAATATGTATAGTTTTATTAGTTAACTATGCTTAATATTTTTTATATTAATTAAATATACTAAAATTAAATTACTAAATTAAAATATTTTTTTTCTATTTTCAATTAAAAGTATATTAATTTACAACTTAAATTATTTAAAAGCTTTACTTTTAAAAAAAAATTATTTATAAAAACTAGTAATTTAAAAGATTATTAAGCTAATAATAGTAATTGAATAAATTATAATAAATATAAACTAAAATACTAATAAAAATATTAAGTTTTTTAAAAGAAAAAGCAATTACTTTTAATAAATAAGGTAACTAAAACTACTATTAAAGTTTTTTAGCTAAATTTTAAAAAATATAGCAAAGATAATATTATAAATATTAATAAAAAAGCTTTAATAAAAAAAAGAAAAATAATAAAATTGAAAAATATAAAATAAAAAATAGTTTTTAAAAAAAGTTAAATAGCTAAAATAAATATATTTAATAGTATATATAGTTTTAAAAAAATATTATTAGTTACTAGTTTTTAAAATAAAATATAAAACTTTTTATTAAATTTATTAAATTTATATTTTTTTATTAATTTAAAAAGAAAAGTAAAGTAAAAAAAATTAAAAAAATAGTAATAAAGTATATATAAAATAAGGTTTATTTAAATTTTTATAACTAAAGTTAATATTATACTTTATTAATATTTTTTAATATTTACTAAATTTAAGTATAATAAATAAATTTAAAAATATTTTAACTTTTACTAAATATTATTTTAAAGTTTTAATATTATAGTATATTACTAAAATAATTATAAAAATAATTAAAAAATTAATAAATATAATATATTTAAAGCATTATTATAAAAATTTAGTTAAATGTATTAATTTAATAACTTTAAAGTTAATTATTAAAGTATATTTTAAAAGTATAAAAAATAATTATAATACTAATTTTTTATAGCTATATTAAATATATATATATTTATTTAGATAATTTTATTTTAAGTTTTAAATATATTTAGAAAATACTAGAATAAAAATTTACTAAAAGTATAATTTACTTTTATTTAAATAGTAGAAAAAAAACTAATAATATATAAAAATAAATTAAGTATGCTATTTTATATAGTAAAATAGTAAAATACTAGTAAAGCTAATTTAAAAAACTTATAAATAGCTATAAAAAGTTATAACTTTTAACTATAAATTTTAATAAAATAGTTAAAGCTTAAATTTATAAAATTAAATAATAAAATACTAAATAATTAAAATATTTTTAAGTATAAAATAAAAATAGAAAAAAAAATTAAAAAAACTTTAATTTAATAAAAATAAAGCTATAAATAAAATTAAAAGTAAAAAAGCTAATAATAAATTAAAAAATAAATAATTAAAAAGATATTAAATTAAAATTAAAGCTAAAATATATTAATAAAATATTTTATAATAAAAAATTTTATTAATATAATTTAAAAAAAGGTATATTAATATTAAAATACCTTCTTAATATTTAATTTTATAGCCTTAAGCTTTAACTACTTTATTAAAATATTTTTAAGCTATTTATAAGTTTTTTTAAGTTAGTTTTACTAGTATTTTATTAAGTATGCTTAATATGATTTTATAAATTATTAGTATTTTCTGGTAAAGTATAATTTTAATAATTTTTTTAAAATATTACTTAAGTATTTTTAGTTAAATTAAAATTTAAGTTATATATATCTAGTTAAAAATTTTAATACTAATATTTTTAATATAGTTTTTAGTTATTATAATAGTATAAGAAGTAGTAAAGTTATATATTAGAATAGCTTAATAGTTTTTTAAATAAACTTTTTAGAAAAACTTATAATAAAATTATTTAAGTAAATATATATATAAATATTAGCATTAAAATCATCTTCTATATATTCTAAATATAAATTTATATATATATTAAGCATTTTTTAAACATTAACTTTAAAGCTATCAAATTGGCATAAGTTATAATTCACTATATAGTTAAATTTATAATTTTAATTAGGCTAATATATATAATCCTCATTTCTAATATTATACTTATTAAATTTGCATTTATCAGTTTAAATTATGCTATTTAAATAGTTAGTATACTCAAAAAATAAATTTTTAGCCTATACTAATTACTTTTTCTAAACTATTTTAATTATGCACTATTTTGTAAAGTCTATAAACTATCTAATTCCATTTATACTTAAAAATTTATAAAGGGATAAAAGTATAAATTTATAGATTATATACTTTTAAAAGTAACTTTGAATATCTAAAAGTATATTTAAATTAGACTAGTTAAGCTAATATTTTAGTTGTTTTAAGATTTGAGGTAGTATTATAATTTTGTAATCTACTTAAATTAATTGTAAATTAAGAGCACCTACATTTTTATATTTATTTATAGTAAAAGTTAAATATCTAATAACTTTATTTATATTACCAACTATATAACTATCTTTTAGCATATATTTAATTATAATAATTTCTATAGCAGTTAGCTTACTTTTATGCTGGAATGAGCTATAAGCTTTTATTTTTTTTATAAATATACTAAAAATAATAGTTTTTTTTTAGTATATAGATATATTATTATTATATTAATATTT
>JAWQFY010000447.1:0-31234 GCA_037055185.1 Capillidium rhysosporum | reverse complement strand
TACGTAATACGGATTTATCGTTGGTGTATTGCTGACCGATGAACTGGTTGGAATCCCAGAATTTATTCTCGAACTTCAACAAAACTTTGCAGGACCTAGCGTAATGCTGGTTGTTGATTATGTTGGCTAAGGGAGCTGAAAACTGTGGTAAATCCCAGAATCTAACTAAAGTTAGCGGTACTGATACTACCGCGTAGTCGTGATTGGTTTGGGAATCGGGTTGGTTCAGATCAAGTCGGGATTTGTTTTTCAAGTTGACTTTATCGGTTTTACTAAGTTGATAAACTTTACCATGTTTTATGTCGGTTTGACTTTGTACCAAAGTTTTACGTAGTAAGTTAGGTAAACGGTTCATACCATCTTCAACCTGCACCCAGTTATGGTAAAGATCGTAATAGGAAATTTGTGTTTTACCGAACACGAAAGGTATCAAATTAAGTTTATCAGCTTGGTTGGAAGTGATACCGTTCAGATAATCGATCAATTTGAATACGATTTTAGTTGAAGAATCTTCACGGATAACACCGTCAGGGAAAGTTAAATTTCTAAACAGTCGCATAGCACCTAGTTCATGGTAGTCGTGCCTATCACTGTCAGGGAACTTGTAAGTCCAGATTCTACCACCGACTCTCTCATCATTAGTACCTCCAAGCATTATCTTCATCTTTATAATCGAAAGTGGTGGGAACGAACGTGAACTGTTTACCTTGACCTACGAGACAACTATCTTGGTAAATTTTAATGCAAGAGGGGTTGGAATTTTGATCACGGTTAGGTGTAGCCCAACTGAATTTTGTTGGTTTAGTACTGCTGACATCGGCTTCACCAATTACTTGTTCATCCTGCTGTGAGTTACAGGCACCGTAAGTGAACTTTAATTTGTTAATGTCTCTAGGTGCGTTGTATTTAATGTTGATGTTGACTAACGAATCTTCAGGAACGGTATCGTTTTCAAAGTTGCTGATTACGACTTGGTTAGGAACACAAGCTGCAGCGGGATTGGTTTGACCGGCTACTAATCCAATAACAAAGGAAACTACAATTAAATATTTCATATGTAACTAAACTGATTTTATTATATCACTCTGTCGATTTGATACCTTTCATTTTTGATTTACTTACGGTATATATAGTAAAATTTTTGATTGATACCATATACCAATTCATAGCTGAAATTTAAAAGTTTCTATAAAATTCCAAAATTAATTGAAACGTTATAGTTTTAAATTGCATTAATACGACGATATAATTTCAATTTTGAGTTGCTTATGTTAATGGTACTATATTATTAAAATTGTTTTTAGCTACATTTTTAAACTTTTTAATGTGCCGTTTTCTAAATTTGGCAAATATTATTGTTCTTTAGATTATTTTTTAAGCCTAATACTTACTTGATTTAGTTGCACCCATAATTTGATAAATAAATTGAAACGGTTTGTAGGATTCATTATTCAAGTTACTTTAAAAATATATTGATAATTAATTTAAAAGTTTTGTAGGCTGCTAAAAATTTTAAATAAAGGTTTGAGTTGGAGCATTACAATATAGGTAATTATATTAGTCTCAAGTTTAATATAAATAAAATTTCAATATTGTTAAAACTTATCTATACAGGCTCCTTAATTCAGATTATACAAAATACATTTCAATAAAATTAACTTTATAAATTTTAGAACACGTTAACTCATCAAATATAATTCATTATAACCAACAGAATCGGTTAAGAATATTAATATTAATTAGTCTATCCACGTAGTTAAATTATTAGCTTTAACAAAGTACTCAACCCATCGTATCTACCGCTAATATCGTAAATACCAATGTTTAAATTCACCGTTTTAAAGGTGCTTTATGTAATTTACAGTTTTAAATTGATTTTTTAAACGCCATGTAAAATTTTCAAATATTTATGCTAAAAGTCCATCTAAATATTTAATTAATTCAAATTTAGTAAGATTGAGTTTTATATTTAGATATTAGTGTAACCTCAATTTCCTTAAATTGTGAACTTTGTAATATTTATTTTTACAATATTACTGTTACTGTAAAATATCTGTAGTACGTTTAACAATTTATCTATTTTTATATAATACTTTTTTAAGGGTTTTATAAAATAAATTTGTTTTTGTATATACAGGACTATATTAATACAATTAAAAAAAATTAAATTATATAAAAATTAAGATTTATCTCCATTAACCGTGATTTAAATATAGTTCATTAAAAAGTGAAAAAAGTTATAATTTTAAGCGTATAATATATATTAAGTTTCTTTATTTCTATAAGTTTCTAATTGTTGCTGGTAGCAAATTATTTAATTAATAGCTATTACGGTGTAGTAGAAATTTATAAATTTTAATTCTTGTAATCTGATAAATTCTATGTTTAAAAAATCTAGAACTTAGTGACTTATCCTATGGCTTTTATCGGATATTTTTATTGTTAAGTGAGAAACTACACTTAATTGATTGTTTGTGGTAGTTTATAAGCGAAATGGATTAGAGTTAGCATGGTTTTATAGTTCAGTAAATCAATAAGTTGTTTTAGTTGTAAATATATTGATATTTTAGGTAATTCAAACTGAGAACCAAAAGAATAGTATATATTTAAAATATAAAGATGAGGTATATATATTTCCATTTATAATTTTCTTATAGTTTAATATATATATAACGGTTTACTTATTTAAGGTATAAGCTTAAAATTACTATATAAGTAAATTTTAATACCTTTTTAGCTGCTACTAATAACCTCAATATTTAATATCTCATATTTCTACAGATAATAAAGAATGCTAAATTTTTGAAAGTCTTAATTTCAATAAAATATAAAAAAAGTTTTAATTTAAACTTAGTTTAATTACTGCAAGTTGTAAATTAAAATTATAATTCTCCAAATTTATAAATATATATTATTTTAAAAAGTTGTAAATATATACATTATTATTTATTTAAAATTAGCTAAATTAATTTTAAATATTATAAAACTATTTTTCTAATATTTTTAACTATTATTTTAGCTTTACAATATTTTTATTAGCTATTTCTAAAAATTTAAAAATATGTTTTAAATAATATTAATAAATATAATAAGCCTACCTAATAATAAATATTTTTAAAAAATAAAATATATAAAATTAAATAGATTTATCTATTGATTTAAAAATTTTATTAAGTATTAGATGAAATATTTTTAAAACTATATAGTTTATAAAAAGATTTAATTTTTTAATAAAATATTTATTTTAAATATAAGAAAATTAAAAATATATCTAAAGCTTAATTAATAAAAAAGTTAAATATATAAAATTTTATTAATATTTCTTTTTTTTATACTTTATACTTATAAATAAAATTATTATAATTTTAGTTACTTTTTTTAATATAAGTAAAACTGATTATATAACTTATTAGTATTTTTCTATAATTTATACAATAGTTTTAATAAAATTATATATATATATATTTTAAAGTTTAATAATTAAATTTCTTTATAATTTTACTTAATATCTTTAAACTTTTTAATTATAAATAATTTTTTACTAAACTTAAAAAAATATTTAAGTATTTATTATCTTAAAATTACTAAAATAAGCTATAAGCTTATAATAAAATTGATTATTATATTAAATATTATATAAATTTTAAATATTTAAGCTAACTATATTAGCTTTTTACTTATTTTTAATTTAAAAAATTATAAAAAATATAGTATAAATAGTAGTATATTTTATAACTTAATTATTAATATACTATTATTTTATATATTTTTAAATGTAGCTATTTTATTTTAATAGTAATTATAATATGCTATATAGCTTATATCTATACTATTTAAATAGTTTTAATTTTTTCTAGCTTATTAATATTTAATAAAAGTTATATACTAGTTTTTAATTTTTTTTATTTTTATTTTTTATTTTATATATATATTCTATCAAATATATTAGTAGTATAGTTTTTAAAGTTAACTATTTTTAAAAATAATTATAAAAATAATTAAATTATTTTATTTATTATAAACAATATTAATAAATTTTATTTTTAATTTTTTTATTAATTATAGTAAAACATTTATTTAAGTAAAAAGTAAAAATAAAGTTAATAATTTTTTTTAAATTATTAAAGTATTTATAATTTTTTTTTAAAAATAAATATATATATATAAACTTTACTTTATATTAATAATTTTTAAAAGCTAAAAATATTTAAAATTATTAGTTTTTAAAAAATAAAGTAATTGTTAAGTTAATAAAAAAATATATTTATTAATATAATAATTAAAGAATAAAATAAAAGCTAATTAAAGTTATAAAATTTAATTCTATTTTATTATAATAAGTTTTAAGTATATTTAAAAGTATACTTATATATATTATTTTAATCTTATTTACATTTTAAAATCAGCTAAAAAATAGCTTAAAAATTAGTATTTATAGCTTTATCTTAGTTTTTTTAGAATTTTATTACTAAAAATAATTTTAAAAGCATATACTATATTTTTTTAAATATTTATACTAATATACATAATATTATTTTTAAGCTATTTTTAGATGAAATTTTAAAATTAATAATAAATAAATACTAATATAAAATAATTCATTTTTTTAAATCTTAATAAAAATAAAGTAAATATTTAAAATTTTTACTTTAGCTTTATTATTTTAGCTTATATATAGCTTTAATCTAAATTTTATTTAATACTATAATCTATTATTTAAAAAAAGCTTAAAAATATTATAATTTAATATAAATAGTTTTAAATTTATATATATAATATTTTTAAAAATTAGTATAAAATAATTTTTTTTGTAGTTTATTAATTAATTATTTATATAAAAACTAACTTATAGTAGTATTATTTATTATTATATTAAAAATAAGTTTTTATTTAATAAAAATTTTTAGCTTTTATTATAATAAAGTAGTAAACTTTACTTATTTTAACTTTATTACTATTTATAACTATAGTAAAAAAAGTTTTAAAATTTATATATAATTAATTTATATTAGAAATAATTTATTATAAAAGATTTTTTTTATAATTTTTTAATATTCTTATATATATATATATTTATATTTTATAGCTATAATTTTAATTATTATTTAAAACTAGTTATTTTAAATATTTAAATATTTAATACTAACTTTAATATAACTAAAATAACTATTATTAATACTATATTTTAAAATTATTTTAAATTAAAATACTTAAATACTAATATTTTAACTATTATTAAAATTTATTTTACTAATATAAATAAATTTTTGTCTTTTAGTAAGTTTTTTTTATTAATATTTTTTCTTTTTAATTAGTTTTATATTAATAGCTAAAGCTTTACTTTTAGAAAAAATAAGCCAAATTTATATTAAAAAGCTTTTAAAAGTTTTCAAAATTTTAGAAAAACTAGTTTATTTATAATATTTTTTATACTTATCTATATAAACTACTTTAAATTTAACTATATATAAAGTAAGTATTATTAAATAATAAAATCTAATTATTTAGTAGTAATAATTTATAACTATATAATTTAAAAAATACTAAGTTATTTTAACTTAGCTACATAAATACTAATTTACTAACTATTATTTATTTTTATTTTTAAAGTTTAACACTTTATAACTTTAACTTAATTTAACTATTTTAAAATTATATATTTTATTTTAATTTTAAGCTTTTTTTTAACTTACTAATAAAACTATATAGTTTATTTACTATCATTATTTTAATTTAAATAAATTTTTATTTTTTTTATTTTAAATATATTTATTAATTTTTAATTTATATATTATTTAATACTTTTAGCTATTTTTTATTTTAAATATAATATTATATAGCTATATTTCTTTATAACTTTTTTTACTTGATATTTATATTATATAAGCTATAATTAAAATTATCTTTTTTAGCTCTTTTTTTAGTAGTAGTTATTTATAATATCTTATAATTTGATAAGTATTTTAGCTTTTTTAAATTATATATTAATAACTTTAAACTAATTTTTTCTAATACTATTCTTTTAGTTTTCATTTTTATTTTTTTCTATCTAGTAACTATTAAGTAAATAACTATTACTTATAAGCTAAAAACTATACACTATCTTTTTAAGTTTTAAATTAGTTCTTATTTAAACTATATTTTTCTTTTCTTTTTTTTAATCTAATTTAACTATTTTATATTTTTTTTCTTTAGTATCTAACTATAACTATAGTTTAATTTTAATTATTATTTATAATATAATTAAGTTTTAACTTATATATTTAAAAACTTAACTTTACTTTTTTTTATTTTTAAAGCTAAATTTTAATTTAATACTAAGTTTAACTTTTAATATAATTTTTAACACTAACTATTTTTTAGTAATAGTTTTTAATATTATATATTACTTAAATTACTTAATTATAAAAAAACTAAATTTAAAGAACTTTTAAAAAAAATATTTTTAGTTAAAATATTAACTATTATTAGTTTTTTATCTTATGTACTTTTTTTTTCTATTTTAATATATATTTTCTTTTATAAAATAATATTAAACTTTTATATATTTAGTTTTAACTTAATTTAATTTAAGTATTAACTATTAACTATTTATAAATTAAGTAAAAAAATAACTTATTAAATACTTTTATAATAAAGTTATTAATTTATAATCTAATATTTTTTAATAGTATTAAATAACTAAATTGTAACATCTAGTCTTTAGTAAAACTTAGTAGCAATTTTTACATTATATAGTATAAAATACTATAATGCAAAAGTAGCAATAAATATAAGCATTTGTATAAAGAAGTTAGTAAATAGCAATAGAGTAAAATTAACTTCATTATTAATCATAGTAGCAATAAACGTAAATGCCAAGTAAGCAATATAAATAAGTAAAATTAGTAAAAATTTGGTAGCAAAATTGACATATATTTGTAAATAGTTTAGATTGTAGGTAGTAATAGCTGCAAAAACTGCAAACTATCTAGTAGCAAAGAGAAAACTAAATCCTACATATAGGATTTATAAAAAAAGATGAGGGTATCTGTAATTTTGAATAGTCTTTATATTTCTAACAAAATAAAGTAATAAAAATAATACAAAAATAAAAAACAAATGTAAATGTCTTACTATTATGCAGTGGTGGCAGCTATTTATATAATTTAATACAATTTAAAATAGTTTTAAAATAAGTTGAGTTGTCAGCAGTTATGATTTGTTGTATGTTGGTAAGATAAAGTTTTTTGTTAGTTAGTACTAGTAACTATACTAAACTTATTTTTAAATATTAAACTTATAAGTTTTTGAGTAAAAATAATAAAACAAAAAAAATTCTTTGTTTAAAATTTTGATTAATTTGTTAAGATTTGTTAAGTAAAATTATCAAGATAAATTTATATAATTTTGTTATTTGAAATAAAAGGAAAAATAATAAAAATCAAATATGCTTAGAAAAAGATAGTAAAAAAATAATAAGAGTAATTATTAAGTTAGTAATTTATAAAGTTGCTAAGTGACAAAACATCATATAAATTATTATAATTATAATTATAATAAATTTTATATTTATAAAATATTAATTTTTTTATACTTATTTTAGTAAATTTTTAATATACAATAAATAGTTTTTTTTTACTAATAGTTTGAAAATTTTAAAGCTTTTTTTATTTTTTTTCTAGTTTTAATAATTTTAAATAAAGTAGCTTTTATACTTTTTATACTTTTAAACTATAGTAGTTTTAACTTTAATATTTTATTTTATCTACTTTATATTTTTTTTTTCTAATTTTTTTAATTTTATACATATTTTTTAAATATTATTTATTTTAAGTAGAATTTATTTATAAAACTTAATATAGTATACATTTAGCTACTATTTAAAAAAAATTATAAATTTATTACTTTGCTTAACTTTAATATTAAATTACTTAATAAACTAATTATAAATTACTTATACTTTATAGCTTTTTACTTAATTTTTATTATTTAATATAACTTTATTTAATATATTTATAGTTATTAGCTATATTAAAAAGTGTAAAATTTATAATATTTTAATAATTAGATATTTTTTAACTAAACTAAAATATGTATACAAGTTAGTTATATTTACTTTATATTTTTAGTATACTTTTTTATTAAGTTAATAAATTATACTAATATTTTTTTTTAAAGTTTTGGTATATTTATTATTATATTTAATTTTTTTTAGTTTTATTTAATATATTTTAAAAAGTATTCTATTTTTTCTAATATATAAGTTTACTTTAAATTTAATTTTTTACTTTTTATTTTTCTTTTTATGTATTTTAAATTAATATATATATATTTATTTTAAGTTGTAGCTTTTATTAATAATATATATACTATTTAATAACTTTTAAAAATTATAATTAATTTTATAGCTTAATTAATTTATAATAAAGCTAATAATACTAAAATTAATTATTTAAAATTTATAGCTATTTATTATAACAACTTAATTTAATTCATTTTTTTTATTAATACTATCTAACTATTTAGTTAAATATTTAAATATTTTTATTTTTATTTATAAGTTAAAATTAAAATTTATAATTAACTACCATTTTACTAAATTATTTTATTATTTTATTTTTTAAAATTCTTTAGTATTTTATAAAAATAAAATATATAAAGTAAATACTTTAGCTTTATTATTATTTAATATTATATATATAATACTATTTTTTAAATTAGTAATTATAATTTTTTACTCTAATTTAATACTAAATTTAGAATAATTATACTAATATTACTAAATTATTAAAACTTATCTTCTTTAAAAAAAAATGTAACTTTAGCCTTTTTAATATAAAAGTATAAATTTAGTTATAGTATTTAATTAACTTATTATATTATTTAATTAATTTTTTAATCTTTTTTAAAATTTTATTATATTTAAAATTTTAGCTTTATTATTTAAATTATAATTATTAATAGTATTTTAATATTCTTTTTAGGCTTATTTAAAATAAGCTAGATTTTTTTATCTTATTTTTATATTAAATATTTTACTTAATATTAGTTTTTATTACTTTTTATCTATTAAAATCTTTTTTAATAAATAAAAAACAGTTTTTAATTAAAGAATAATTTTATTAAAATAACTATAACAAAATTTTATACTTTACTTAAATTAATTTTATTTTGGTTTTTTAGCTTTTTATATAAAGTTAAAATATTAAAAATTATAAGCTTTTTAATTTTTTTTAAATAAAAATTTAGAAGTTTATTACTTTATTTTTATATTAAAATATAATAAATATAGTAATATTACTTATAATAATACTTTAATACTTTTAATTTTAAAAAAGCTATCATATTATTAATAAATATACTAATATTAACTAATATTTAATAAGTTTTATATATTAGTTTACTATTTTTAGCTTTTTCTTTATTAATTTATTAAATTTTTATTATAATTCTAATGTTTATTTTATTTTAGAAAAAGATTATTAACTTTTATTATTATTATTTTTTTAAACTCTGATTGTTACTAATTAGCAATAAATTTTATTATAAATAAAAAAGTAAGCTTAGAGAGTTAATTAAATAAAAATTAATCTATCTTTTATAATAATTAGTATATTACTTAGTTGTAGTAGAGGGGGATTTTTTTGAAACTGAATATAGATTAAATAGGCTTTGGACTTTAAAGTAAATAGAACTTTCCATTTTGAAAGCAAAGTTAATTTATTAAGAGAACTAGAATAGATAATGCTAACTTTAGTATAAATACAGTATAATAGCCATATGATAGTATATATAGTAAGATTATTAATCTACCAGTTTTTAGGTTTTAATAGTGTTTTAATATTTCTTATAGAAAGGATATAAGAAAGCTTATTACTGTTACTAGCTGGATTAAGTAAATAGATAACATTTATCCATATCTATTAGGTATAGCTTTTATTATTATATAGCTATAATTTAATATAAAATTAAATTTTATTTAAGTTTTTTTAATTTTTAAATTATTATAAATTATTATCTACTATTATTTTATCTTTTATTTAATAAAAATACTACTTTTATATAGTATTTGCAAACTTTTTTATTTTGCTAAATTAGTTTTTTAGTATTTTTACCTTACTTTTTGAAAAATTGTATTTTATTTAATAGCTTAATAACTTAGACTTTTTAATTAGCTAGTTAAAATATAAATAATTTTTTAATATATTTATTTTTTTTATTTAATAGTAGGTAAAATAATTTTTTATTACTTTTTTATATATTAAATTATACTTAGTTTATAATTAATTTTTTTAATTTTTTAAGATTAATTTTACTTTTTTTTTATATTTAAAATTTACTTTTAAAGTTTTATTATTCTTACTTTTATTACTATTATTATTATAAATAATTTTTATATTTATAGTTTAATTTTAATATTACTCTTTATTATATTATTAATATTATTAATTTAATATTACTATTTTTATTTATTTCTATAGCTACTTTTTTATAATATATTATGTTAAAAGTTTTACTATATTTTTAAAAACTAATTTAAAAATAATTTAAAATATTAATTCATATTTTTATAAACTTTTTATATACTTTTTTATTAAATAATATTTAAATACTTTAATAATAAATTATTTTTTAAAACTTTTTTAATTTATTTTAATTAAATAAATAAAAAAGCTTATTTTAATATTTACTTCTTATTTATTTTATACATTTATTATTATTTTAAATTTTAAACTTAAGCTAGTTAGCTTTAAAATAATAAATAAACTAAAAAGTAAAAACTAATAATAAAAATAATTTAAAATTTATTGATTAAAAATAAATTATAAAAAATATTAAATATTTAATATAAAAATATAAATTAATAAAAAACTAAATAATAAAAATTTAGTTTTTATTTTAAAATATTTAACATTATATACTACTATAAATTATTTATTATATATAATACTAAAAAGCTATAAATAATATTAAATTACTATATATTTATTTTTTATACTTTTTATTATAATAAATTATTTTTAATAAATATAATAAGCTAATTACTAATTTAGATTTTTTAAATGCTTTTTAAAGCTAATTTTCTATGTTTTAAATTAGTAACATTTTTTTTTTACTAAATAATTTTAATATACTTATTTTAAAACTATAAATTTATTTATTAATTTGTTATTTACTTATAATAAACTAATTATTTTATATATATTTAATTTATATAATATTATTTATTAATTAACTACTATATTATAAAAATTTTACCTTTTTTCTATACTAATTTTTATTATAAGTTAAAAAAAGTTTACTATTACTTAAATAGCTATTAAATATTTATTTTAATTATTTTCACTTTTATTAAATATATAATTTATTTAAGCTAGTTTTTTAACACTATTTTTTTATTATTTTATTTAAAATTTATTTATTTAATAAATTAATTAAAAGCTTTTATATAATAAATAGTATTATTTTTATCAAATAAAAAGATATAACTTTTTAGTAATAAATTAAATTTTTAAATTATTTTAGTTTATAATCTTTTAAATAAATATATATTTTTTTTATTTATTAATAATATAAACCTATTTATTAATAAATTAATAAATTAAAATTACTTTTATTTAATAATTATATAAGAATTAGTAACTTTTAAAAAGTTATAAAAATAATTATAAAATTTATACTTACTATTATTATTAATTAGAACCTATTTTTAGTTTTTTTAATATAAAGAAAAATAAATTAAAAATTTTTATAAGTTTTTAAAATTATTATTTTATTTTATTATTTAATAATATTAATACTAAAAAAATTAAAAAAGTTATAAATAAATCATTACTAATTTATAATTAGATAATAAGTTATACTAATTTAGTAAAACTAAAAAGTTATTATTAGTTTTATAAATAAAATAATGCTTAATATATATTAATTAATAAAACTATATTTATATAGCTGTAATGTAAAAATATTGACATTAAAGTTATTTTACATAGTTATTAAGTTTATATATATATTTAATTAAGCTAAATAAATTTAAATAATGATATTTAAATAGCTAGTAACTTTATATATATTATTATATAGTATACTTTTAGCATAAAAGTAGGGCTTTTAATTTTTACTAATTTTTTACTTTAAACTTAATAGCATTTAAAAATATAGTAGTAAAGCTTATATATTTTTTTATAAAATCTAAAATTAATTAAATTTTATTTATATTTAAATATTTTTAATATAGCTAAAAACTAATAAATGTATAATTTTATACTTTATAATACTAAATACTATAATTTTTTTTAAATATAGCTTTAAATATTAAAAAAAGTATTTAGACTAAACTTACTTTATATAGTAAAGAATTTTAAACTAGTATTTTTACCTTTATAAAATTTAAAATAGTATATTAAAACTAAAGCTTTAAAATATTATATAC
Source organism: Capillidium rhysosporum (assembly GCA_037055185.1). Lineage (NCBI taxonomy): Eukaryota > Fungi > Entomophthoromycota > Entomophthoromycetes > Entomophthorales > Capillidiaceae > Capillidium > Capillidium rhysosporum. Next base: position 18,819 of record JAWQFY010000447.1, on the reverse strand, counting down.
TAACTTATTATAAATAAATTTATATAGTAAGTATATTTAAATTATATATATATATATATACTTAATATATATATTATTATATTTTCTTAATTTTAAATATAGTTTAAAAAATATATATTAAATAATTAATATTTTAAATTTTATTTTAAGTATACTTTAATATAATTATTAATTATATAACAATATTATATAATAATATAGTTTTTTAATATATATTTATTTATAGTAATTTTGAAATTAACTTATTTTTCTACTAAAACAAGTAGTAATATTCTATTTTTTAATAATTTTATAATTTAAATTTAAGTTTTTTAATATTTAGGTATATCAATACAATATTAATATTAAAATAAAATTTTGATATATATTTATAATATTATTATAGTAGTTTACTTTGGAAAATTATAAATAATAGATAAAAATATATATAATTTAATTATTATTATATAAATAAGTATTAAATATAATATTTCATAACTTGTAAAATAAAAAACTTTAAATTATTATTTTTCTAAAATACTTTTATTAATATTTAAATATATATTAACAAATAAACTTTTAAAAAAATATAGTACTTTTAAAAATAATATACTACTTTATAATATATTTACTTTTTTTTAAATAGCTTTTAATAAATTACACTAAAATTTATTAGTTTTTTAATATTAAAATATATATAGCTATATATATTTAGTTTTAGCTAATTTTATTATATTTAAAAGTAGCTAATTACCTAATTAAATAAATAGGATATAAATTTTATAGTATTATAAATTATTTTTAAATAAGGAATTCTAATATTTTTTTAAAAAGAATTAGCTAAATTACATTTATTATATTATTTTTAAATATAATAGCTATTTTATTTATTTTTAGCATAGTATAAATTAATAAATTAAAATTATAATATTCAACATTAAAAAAAAGCTATTTTTCAGAAATGTAGGATTAAAGTTAAGTAAAAAATATATAATATTTTAATTAAATAGCATTTTCAACATTTTTTCAAGGTATTAAATAGTTATAATTAATTTGATAAGTAATTAAAGGATTTTATTTTGTAATAAATTGGAATGTAGTAACATTAGCAGTTATAAATTAGGTTAGTTACCAAATAGACTTATTGATTTAAGCAAAATAGGTAATATAGAAAAGAAAACTTTCTCAAAAATCACTGACCAACATACACAAAAAATGTCTGTTTCAAGGTGATTTTAGACTTTATTAGCTAATATTCCTGAAATTAATTCCGTGCAAATATATTTCTCTAAATATTGAAATAGTGTATAAATATTTATATTTATAGCTTTGATGGAAAATGAAAAATATGTTTATTTAAATTATGCGTGCGCTCTTGGAAGTAAATAAAGGTTTACATGAATAGAATGCCTATGATTAACACTGCCAACAGGTAGGAGTAAGATTTGGTACTAACACTTGATGACATTCTAATCGAAGTGATGTAATTGGTACCATTCTTCCTGGTCTTACCGTTACCACCGTCAGGAGAAATATCATCAGCTACGCCGTTATCAGTGAAATTAGTTTTACCCTCAAAGATTAGTTTGTAGTCATCATCTGAGGAGGTGGGAGAGCCGTAGCATTGTACGTTTACCTCTTTTACTTTCATGTATATGTAACCCAGCATCTTGTAGTCGGGGTTGCTATCCCAATTAATTGCTCCACCTGCCCACTGACGTGTACCTTCTTCACCGCTACCTCCGTCCCACAAACCAATTTCTATGCGGGAGGCCGAAACTGGGTAGTTGTATTTACCGTCCTTCAAAGTATCTTGCTTATTTAAAGTGCGTACAACCTGACCATTAACTAACCATGTGAGTTTATTTTCAGTCCAATCAATTGTGTAGTCCACGTAGACATCGGCGGTATTTGTAACGTTGTTAATCTTGTGTTTCTCACCTTTAGTCAAGTCTAATACTCCTTTAGAGTAATAGTTGGTCTGGGCCTCATTGAGTGCCGATCCAATGAACTCGAAATCGATCTCATCCTTATCTTCCGACATAGTGATGAAGCTGGAGACTACACCGCCACCCCTCGAGGTCTTAAGTTTAGCGGTAACTTTGGCAAAGTGTATGTACCTTGTAGAAGTTATACGTCCGCCGCCCGATCCCTTAGGCATTTTTATTACTAATTCGTCACCCATAATGTCGTACTGTCCGGTTACTGCCCAATCAGTGGTCTTGTAATTACCGGTGTAGTTGTCCCGGTTCATCAGGCGACTTCGGTCATTAAACTTGTATACTTGAGTTGAACAGGCTGGTGGCAATAAGCAATAATTGAGATTGTCTTTGATGTAAGTGTATTCGGACTGACATCCTATCCCACAGAACCCGTACCCTTTACCGCAAAATCCGTGCTCACTACAACAAGGGGACCATTCATCACACTGATTGCCTTCTTTACCACAACTTAGTACAAAATTGAGATTGAGTATGATACTTATTAGTAGAATTAGTGGGCATTTTATGTACATCGTTAAATTTAAATATATATAGACGATAGTCGAGTTAAACTAATTATAAAACTACTTCTCTATCGTGATTTATCTAGTGCTTTCCCTTTGATATGGTAGCAACGGAAAATTTATTAATTAAATATGAATATACAAAAGAAAGTTATCATATTTATGGCCCTTTTACTACTTTTATATTAGAATACCTATAATTATTAGTTAAGTTAAAAGTTTATAAACTAATTTAAACGTAAAGATTATATTATTATGGGGTAAGAAGATTCGTGTGCTCTTTAAATTTCTAAGGTAATTCTGAGATATACTTATACTACTATTTCTATACGTTTAAAAATTTTAGTACAATTTGTGCTTTTGTTTAATAAACAAAAATTAAAGCTTTGATTTGTATTGGGAAAACTCAACTAGGCTTTCAATTTTTACTAAAACCCTTTTTATACGGTTTTGGAAATTCAACTATAAAATTTGTGGTTTTAACCCAATTAAGCTGAATTTAACTTTTTAAATTAATATATATATTCAAAATCCCCGCTTTTCCACAGATATTGAGATTTTAAACAATAAATCTGCAAATGAAATCTAAATGTGTTGCTTTTAAACAACTGTTTTATTTATATTTAAATTTCTTTTGCTATACTTCTTGGTAAATTCTATTATCAAAAGTGTAAAGTACAATTGGGTTTTCCCATATAAATGAGCGACATTAAAGCATTGCACAAATTACAATATTTTCAATGTAATTTAGTATACCTCGCCCCTATACTTTTTACCTTATACGAATTTGACTTGGTGTGGGGAATCAGTGGGATTGTAAGTAAATTAGAGGCTGTTTGAGGGAACAAATGCTTTTTAGGTAAAAATGCATTCAAAGCATTAGTTTGTAGCAGTTGTTTTCATGGTATTGTACTTACAACATTTTATCAAAGTCTACTTCTGCATCGAAGTTTCTTGTTGATGTCAGTGATATTTTAATCACTTATAATATATTTATTTATTTAAAGGGCTTTTCTCCACTATCTTAATAAATTCGAGAAAAATCAAATGAAGTTACCGCTTTTTAGCCAAGAATTATTTTTATTAGATTTTGAAATTTATTACTATATTTTTACAGTCTTAGCCCAACTAAGCAAATTTAAATTTTTAACAAAAAATCAGTTTTCGAAATTCTCATTTGTTTAACCAAACATATTTTTGTGAAAATTTGAATTTCAAAATATGAAAAGGTATGCTTTAAATCTAAATTATTTGATTTTAAATTGTTGATTTGTTTTAAAGTTTATTTGCTAAATTTTTTGGTGGATCTTATTAAAAAACATAAAATTCAACCAATTTTCCCTAAACTTATTCAAATATTAATATAAACTTAGCTTACTATATCTAGTATTTTAGATTATTAGTTATATTAAAATTTAGCTAATATTCTTAGTTTTATTATTTAATAATATTTCAAGCAACTTATTAATTAAATCAAGTTTGTAAATTTGTTTTTGAAAATTTATTTGATATAAACAAATTTAAATTCATGCAATTAGATTTTTATATAGTATAATAAGTTCATTCAAAGCTGAACTATTTTCCTAAAATAAATGTAAAATTTAGTTATTTCTAATTTACATTGAATTTTCTAATGAACTTGTTACTAAAATTAATAGATTATATTTTAAGGATTAGAAAAGTAAAAAATAAAAAATATTTAAATTAATTAAGTTAAAATATAACTATATAGTATAATTCCAATATTATACTTATATTTTAAAATAGTTATAATGATTTCAAAATTTATACCAATTTAAACTACTAATATATTAGTAAAAAAAATTAATTATAGTATTAAAATTTTAATAAATTTATGTTATTAAACTATATACTTTCTATTTAAAATTTAAATATATAATTAATTATATTAGATTGATTGTATTTTAATAATATTTTAAATTTTTTAAAAAATATTTAATATAAACTAAAAAATATTAATGCTTTTTTAATAAAATAAATTATTTTTAAATAAGTATATATAGTAAAAATCAAAATAAATGCAATATAAAATTATAATAAATAATAAAATTCAAAATTTTAATATTTTAAAACTATAATATTTAGATTTTTAGCTAAACTATTCAATAAATTAGCTTTTTTAAAAAAGTTGTAAATTTTAAAAATTTATACTATTGTTTTTTAGCTAAAAAAGCTAAAATAAATTATAAATTAGTTAAATAGCTTTATTAAATTAAAATTAAAATAAAATATTTTTAATTACTTATTGAAATTAATATTTTTATAAATAAAATTAAAAAACTTAAATTTATAAAAAACTAAGTAAATAATTTATTTTTATATTAATAAAATATATAAAGTAAAATTATTAAATTTTTAATTATTTTAAGTTAAACTAGCTAATATATATTATAATTAAGTTACAAAATAACATTTACTTTTAAAGTTTATTTTTAAATATTTGCTATATTTTTATTATTATTAATTAAAATTAGAAAAGCTTTTTTTTTAAATAATAGGTAAAAAAAATTATAAATTAAGTTTTTATGATATATTTTAAATATATAAATAGTTAATTTAAAGACTTTTAAAATTTTAATTATAAATTTATTACTATTAGTTAAAATAAAGAAAATAACTTTATAAAAAAGGCTAAATAATAGTAAAAATCTATTAATTAAGCTATATTATATATTAAAAACTTATTGTATTTTAATACTATTAGTTAAATTAATATTTAAAAAAAATTAAAGTTTTATTTTTTTAATTTAAATATTAATATTAAAAATTATAAATAGTTTTTTAAATATAAATATAATTTAAAAAATAATATATAACTTACTAGTAAAAAATAAATAAAAAAGTTATAAAGTAGCAGTTTTATATTTATATAAATATAAAATTACTAATATAATAATTAAATTTTTTATTTAATTAAAAAATTTATATATTTAAATTTTAGCTACTATTATAAAAAAAAAAGTATTTATTTTTACTAAATTTTTACTATATTTTAATATACTAACTAAATATATTTTATAAAAAAATATAGTAATTTTTCTAAGCTTTTATATTAAAGTTTAAATAATAAATAAATATTAACTAAGTTAGTTATTATTTTATATAAATCTGAAATACTAGCAAGTATAATAAAAAATATTAAACTTTATAAAAGTAAATTAATTAATATATTATTTAAGTAAAAAAAATTAAAAATTAAAATATATTAAATAAGTAGTAAATAGTTTTTTAATATAAAATAGTTAAAGCTTTAACTGCTAAAATTAAGATTTAACTAAATATATTAATAACTTAACAATTTATTAATCTTAATATTTAATAATAGTATGAAAGTATTTAAAAAAATTTAAATCTTTTATAGTCTTTAAAAAATAAAAATTATAAATAAAGTACTAAGTAAAGAAATTTATAATACTAGTATAGTAATTAAAAAATATACTTAGTAAAATTAAATTTTTAATTTTTAATTTATAAAATAATAGCTTTTTTATAATATTTTTATAGTTTTTTATTTTTATTTTAATTAAAATAAGTTAAATAGCTTTTAGTTTTATAATATTATATAAAATATATAATTTTTTAAAATATTTTAAAACTTAATAAAATTTTAAAACTTAATTAAATTTTATTTATTTATTATTATAAATGTATTATTAGATTTAAATTTTAACTTTAATATATAAAATTATATTTAATTTTATTACTTTAATATAATAATTACTTTTAAAATACTTAAAAATAAATTTAATAAAAATTTTAAAATATTAATATTTTTAAATAAATTTATATAATTTTATGATTTTATTATTTTGAGCTAGTATAAATTATTAAAAAATAGTTATAAAATAAATTTAAAAATAAGTTTAATTTTAATTAAAGTTTATATTTATAATACTTTTTATTAATAAAGAAAAAAAATTAAAAATAATATTTATTATTAAATTAATAGAAATTAGTTAATATAATATTAGAAATTTTAATATTAAAGTTAAAAAATAGATTTAAGCTATTAAAATAGTTAGTATATAAATTTTTAATATAAAACTTAAAAATTATAAAAATATTTAAAATAATATATTAGTCTATATAGTTTACTAAAAAAATAATAAATTTTAAACTTAGTTAAATATTAAAAATTAAATAAATATTTTTTACTTAATTTTAAATATATAGTAGTAAGATTATTTATCTATTAAATAGAATTTGCTTTTTACTTTAATACTACTAATAACTACAATATATTTTATAGCTTTAATATATAGTTTATTTTTTATTTTTTAAGCTAAAATTAATATAAGTAGATAGTTTTATAAATTTTACTAATTAATATATTTTTTATTTAGTAAACTAAATAAAAATCTAAATAATTTAATATTTAATATAATAATTTTATTTTATACTATATAATAGCTACTATTAAATATTAAAATATATATAAGCTTATATTATTATATTTATATATTAAATTTATTATACTAAAGCTTATATTATATTATATTATATTGCATTAAATTATTAAATTAATTATTAATTAACTTTATTTAAATGCTTTTTTTTTAAATCTATTAAGTTTAATAAAAGTTTTAAATTATATTTTATTATAATAATACTATAATTTATTAATAAACCCTTTTTTTTTCTTTTTTTTACTTAATTTTATTATAGCTACTATTATATATTTTAATATAAATATTAAATATTAAAATAATTAATATATTTTTAAAAATTTTAAGGCTATAAATAAAAATTATATTTTAACTTATTTTATATTTATATAAATTTATATATTTTAATAAAATTAAAATAATTTAAAGAAAAAGTAATTTTATATTTATTAAATTTACTTTTAAATAACTTTAAACTTATATTGCTAATATTAAAAAAAAGTAACTAAACTTATTATATTTAATAGTTTTAAAACTACTTATTAAAGTTATAAATATAGATACTTTTTAAGATAATATATATAAATTTTTTAATATCAATTAAAAATAGTTTTAAATAAAATTTTAAATAACTTTATTAAATAAAATATATTAATTTAAATTATTTATTTTATAGTTAAATAGCTATATATTTAAAATTAAATAAATATTAATAGCTTAATAAAGTTTTAGAAGTATTTTATTATATAAAATATAGTTTTAAAGCTTAAAATAGTTAAAATAATATTTAACTTACTTTATTTAAAAAAGAAAATCTATATTAAACTTTTTTTCAAATATATAAAGTTTTTAATTTAATTAAGCTATAGTTAATAAAATATATATATATTTATAATACTATAGATTAAAGTATTAAATATAATAAAATTACTTATAAAGTTATACTTTTTTTAGCAAAGCTTTTTTTTAAATATTAATAAATTTAAGCAGTTATTAGGCTTTTTAAAATATAAATATAAATTTTATATATTATATAAAATTATTAAAACTATTTAAAAATAAAAAAATATAATTTAAAAACATAGTTTTTAATTTAAATACTTTTTAACTATTTAAATAAAACTATTTAAATTTTTTTAATATAGCTATAAAAATAAATATAAGTTTAATAAATATAGTATTTTTATAATATTATTTTTAAATAAAAATATATATATATCTAATTAAAATTATAATATTTAAAATTTTAATTATATAACTGCTTATAATTTAAAAAAAACTTTAATTATTTTTAAGATATAAATTTATTATAAAAATTAACTTAATTTAGAAAATATATATTTAAAAATAATTATAATATTATATATATTTATTATTTATAATTTAATATTAAAGTTTTATTATACTATTTATAATTGTAAGTAATTTTTAATTTTAAAAATAAAATTTTATAAATAAAGTTTAATTATTAAATTTTATATATATTAAATTACTATTAAAAACTTATATATATAAATTGAATATTATAAATATATTTTAAATTTTTAAATTTTTATTATATATAGTTAGTTACTTATTGTATAATATTATATACTAGTTTAGCATTATAAAAAATAATTTAATAAACTATTTAATCAAATTTACTAGATTTAATATTATTATAATTATATATATTATTAAATATTAAAGCTTAATTATATATTATACTTTATTATTTTAATATATTTAAAATTAAATTTTAATTTAAAGCTTTAATATATAGAATTTTATATTTTGTATTTTAAAAAAATAGCTTTATTAATAATTTATTTATATATTAACTTAAATAATTTTATTTTAAGTTTATTTAAAAAGGTTAAAAAAATTATAAATTAATTTTAATCTATAATTATATACTTTAAATATAGCTTTTTTTGCTTATATTATTTTAATTACTAAAAATAATATTTAAACATATATATTTTATATATAATTTTCTGATATTAAGTTTTTAACTAATAAAAAAGCATTACTTTTATACTATTTATAGCATTAATATTTATATAATTAAAAATTCTTAAATTTTATATTTAGTATAAAATATAACTAAAATTATAGTTTATAGCTTATAGTTATATAATATAAATTTAATTATTTATATTTAAAAATTATAAATAAATAAATTATATTTAAAATTAAATTAACTGTATTAAAAAATAGCTAGTTATTTATTAATATACATTATTAAACAGTAAAAATGATAATATTTAACTAAATATTTATTTATTATATTACTATAACTAATATAAGTATATTATTTAAAATTAATTTTATTTTATATATTTACTAAATATATTTTTTAAATATTTTTGTTTTTTTTAAATTTTATTAGTTATTATTTATATTTTTTATATATAAATTATATTAAAATAGTTTTAAAAAAAATAATACTTTTTTAGTTTTTTACTTTTATAATAGAATTTTTTAATAATCCACTATATATTTAAATTTTATAAAGTTATTTAACACATTTTACTTTATTAAGCTTATTTTTATTTATAATATTATTTTTTATATTAAGATAGTTTAATACTAGCAAATATAAAATATATTTAATAATGCATTTTTTAAAAACTTATATATTATATTAAAATATAATTTAAAATAAATATTTTACTATTATTTTAATTTCAAATTATTATAAAATTAACTACCTAAATTTATAATATCTATATTTAAATTTTTTTATTAGAAAGTTTTTAACTTATATTATAAAATTCTTTTTATATTTCAATTTTAAAATAAGAATTATTATTCATTTTTTTAACTATTTTACTTTTTTATAAAATTTTTTATATTATTTTCTTTTAAAAACTAATTTAGTTCTACTTTATTATTATTATATTTTATATATTTTTTTCAAAACCTTCTATTTTTTAATTTATTATTACAATATTTAATTTAAATTTTATTTTATTTTAAGTTATTTTTGCCATTATTTTATATTGTTTTTAAGTTAAACTATTTTAAATAATACTAATTTAAGTATATATGCTTTTTTTATATCAAATACTAGTAAGCTTTATCTAAAATAACCTAAAATAAGCTATTTAAAAAACAGTACTAAATAATAATATGAGGTCTTTTCCAGATTTAAAATAATTAACTTTACATATTTTAAATTTATTTTATATGTTTTTGAAGCCTTAATTTTCATATTAATACAATTTTAAATTAGTAACTAATGGAAATTAAAGTCTTCTTTTTTTACTAAAAATAATACAAAATTTTTATAAGTTAGTCTAACTTGGATTTGAATTACAATTTAGTATATATTATTATAAAAAATAATATCCTAGTAAATTTAGAGTTTATTATATTTAGTTAATAATTATATACTTTAATGCTTTATAAATCAATTTGGATTCAATTTAAATAAGTTAAGATAACCAACATTTTAGATTTAATAGTTTTTAAATTAAAATAGTTATGTAATATATACTATTTTTTTATCTTATATAAATGAATTTTATTATTTACCTTTAATATGACAATATATATATTGTGGTGTGCAAATCCTATTTAAATATTAAACTACAGCTACATTGTTTTTATTTCTTTGACATAGTTAATAAGTAATCTACATATACCTTTATTAAGTTTTATAAAAATTATACTGACATCTGCATGTCAATCTTAGGGTATGGCTCATAACCTTCAATTTTAAAATGTCTTGATCTGAAATCATCAATTGAATTGATGACCTCACCCTCATTTAAAACGATTTTTAACGTTGGAAAGCTTCTAGGCTCACGTTCAATCTGTACCTTTAAAGGATCAACATGGTTGAGATATATATGCGTGTCACCCAAGACATGGGTAAATGTTCCAGCCTCCATATCGACTAAATAAGCTATCATTATGGTTAAAAGTGCATATGAAGCAATATTGAAAGGAACCCCTAAGCCTACATCACACGATCGCTGGTACAATTGACAATGAAGTAATGGTTTCGATTCTGAAGTTGAGGCTGGCTCGACATAGAACTGACAGAACATATGGCAAGGTGGTAAAACCATTTGACCAAGATCTAAAAATTTAATTAGTATCTCTTGCGTAAAAAAGTACAATGTAAAATAATATCAACAAAATCAATAAGAATACTAACCTGCTGGGTTCCAAGCCGATAAGATAATCCTTCGATCATAAGGGTTAGTTTTCAAAGTTTCAATAACGTTATTTAGTTGATCGACACCTTGTCCTTTATAGTCAGTATGGCAATCTACGTATTTAGATCCGAAATGTCTCCATTGAAAACCGTATACAGGACCTAGATCTCCCTCTTCTCTAGAAGTAAAGCCTTTATTATCTAAAAATTGACGAGAACCATTTGCATCCCAAATTTTTACCCCCTGTGCAGACAATAACTTAGCATTTGTTGAACCACTTATAAACCATAATAACTCCTCAACAACACCTTTTAAAAATACTCTTTTGGTGGTTAAAAGTGGAAACTGATTGGAGCTCAAACTGAATTTTAAAGGTTGAGGTGCAAAAAATCCAATAGTACCAGTACCTGTACGATCAGGTTTCTTATGTCCTTCTTCGATAATTTTTCGAATTAAATTAAGGTATTGGTGTTCTTCTGTATTTATAATAACTTTTTGCTCAGTATCCGATATCATTTCTAACTAATGTGTACAAAAAATATTTTAGATTTGCTGCTAAATTTTTAACAGTGCTAGAACTCTTAATGACGTTTTTTATCGTTTAAGCTCTTGATTGGATAGCAATAAGTATACCAAATCAAATTAACATTTCATAGTTTTATTTTCTGTTCATTCAATTAAGCGAAAATTGGTGAATTAAACAATAAAACCAGCACTAAATACAATAAAGCTTATTAATATTATTCCCTTTCAAAAATAATTTTGAATATTTATAGCTTAATTATGTTTTTAGTAATGAAGTAGTAATATATTTTCTTCAAATCGATAAATAATGAAGTATTGTTTGAAATATATATAGAACATTGTGCATTATCTAAGAGCAGGAATATATTTATAAAAACTATATAATTTTAAATTTTGAAATGTCAATTTCTTCTCTAATGTATATTGTATAGGTAGGTACACTTAAGAAGTTCTAAAGTAGCTTTTATACGCTCTAAAAGCTATATGTAGTAATATAAATATAAGCGCTACAAAAAGTTTAAGATTATATTAGAAAATATATATAGCAAAAATAAAGAAACAGTTAGACTAAGATATCTAATTAATAGAAGTTATACTTTTAAAGCATAAAAAAGTATGGCGAAAAATGAAGTAATTTTAATCAAATATACGAACATTAAAGTTTAACACGCACAAAAAGTATAAATTAAGAAGTAAAAATACTATCCGGATATTCAAAGCACATTAGTAACAAGTTTCCAACTGTTTTCCCATTAGGTGTACACATAAGAGCGTCCAATCTAGGATCGCCAGAATTAATTAGATTTGGAGCGAACACAACTGCTAAATTATTCGCCGACATCTTGTTGTACCCGGACGATTGTGCCACTTTATTGAGTTGAAAGCTTAAATAACTCAGCAAAGTGTATTGAGGGCCTGAAAGTTGAGGTAGTAGAATTTCTTTTATGTATTTTAGTTTATCGTCGTTATCTAACGGTAAAGCTTGGATAGCTGGATAGGTTGTACTAGGAAGTAGTGGAGACGCCAGCTCCCTTAAAAACACCTTGATTAAAACAGCAGCTACATGGATGCCGTATTTATCAAGATCGATAGTTTGGCCTACATAAATATTCGTTAAATTAAAACATTACACTTTTGCTACCTCGATTCCACATAAGTTTGGCTTCTTTGAGAGAGGTAGAGGGAGGTGACCTACGAAATATACCTTCTTCCTGTAGACCTAAATGCAAAAAATATTAAAAAAAGATGTTAAAGTAAAAAAATTACCGTTTGCTAGTACATATTCCATACAAGTTGTTACTACTTCAGGAACTCCTTCTTCTCCAAGATTGCCCATTAAATCTGACAGATGAGCACCAAAAACTTTCCCGTTTCCTAAAGAAACTGGTTCTAATCCATCATATGCAACTGAGTTCTCAAATTTCAAATTATGACTAAACATAACTTAGAAATTAAAAATATATTAACATTACGTTTGAACGGAACTAGGGATTACAATTAGATGCAAGGGTACAAATCGTGCTAATTCACTTAGAGTTTTAATCCAAGTAACCTTTTTGGAAAATTTTGGGCTATATTCAAATTCTTTAGTTAAATGGAAGCAAATAATAGCTTACCTTATGATTTTATGCATCATTTCCATTAACACTTTTACCCATAATACTGGATGAACTATGTAAAGATTTTTCAAATTTTTCTTGTATCTTTATGAATTATGTAAGCATATAAACATATTACTAAATTACTTGCGGGTTAAACTACGGTAAGCTTTTAATAACCATTGCCAGGGTGGTTTATTAGTAGCACCACCTACGAACATAATGCAAGTATAATCGCTTTCTACGTATAAATCTAATTGGGAAAGTATAAATCTAAAAAATGTTAATAAAAAATTAGCTATTAAACTTACTCTAATAAAGCATCATAATCAGTTGAACTGGGATTTGGTAAGTTAGCTGCACAAAAAACAATAATGGGCTTTGATTCATAATCTACACCTGTATTTAAAAAACTTAAAATTTAAAATATATTTATACTATATAACTATACCAGCTTGATAAATGATTTGACTATTAAAGCTACTTCTAGGACTTGGTGGTACATAAGCGTCGGAACTTTGTCCATCACTTCCTAAACTTTGACGCATAGCTTCGGCTGCTGAAGATAAACTTATGTTGGATAACTTAACCATGTTTATTCTATTATAAACGACTAAATAACCGATGCTTTTATGATAACGATAACTTCGATTTATATTCCGAGCTTAGTATGAATCTATCGAAATATTTTATAATGTGCTGGGTTGATATCGTTAATCTTCTAATACTCTTAGAATGCCAAGTTTATAATTTGTGAGTTGATGTCAGAGAAATTTCAGCCATTTAACTTGGCCGCATGTTTCACATTAAATTTGCGGATAGATTAAATTTTATAAATAAACCAAACGGAGAATTTATAAGATAAGAGTAGCTATTTTAGCAAATAATGCCAAGCCTAATAGAATTCTACTTAAACTTGAGACTATTAATAGAAGCAACCGGGTCACTAAACTATTAACACTCTGTGTAACTTTCTGAGTGAGGATTTAATTCAGAAGCCCAGGAGACCTAACAAGATATATAAAATTTGCCAGCTTTTAGTTAGCTCTATATATTACTGTCTATTTAAGTGTGAAATTTACCAATTATTAGCAGACTGAAGCCATTAATGTTTAGATTTAGTTTCTCTAATTCATTAAGACAGCTTGTTAGCTGGATAATACCTTAAAACAGGTTTGACTAATATAATTGTTTAGAACTATACACAGCTATTAAGCAGGTTTTTGTAGTTATTTTCATAAAAAATTATGTTAATCCATTTTTAAATAGAAAATTTTGCATTTTTTGATTTTAGAAATTTTGCATTTATTTTAAAAAATAAGAATATAAGGCTTTTTAAATAATAAATTTTAAATACATATATATTAAATTATTCCTTATAGCAATTACTATAATATTATTATTTAAATTTATTACTTAATATTACTAAATAATATATATAGTTCATTAGTAAATTTTAAAGCTAGTTAATTTAATCTTTAAAGTTAAATAAAATAAAATAGTTAATAAGAAAGGCTAAAAATAATTATATATTACTTTTTTTAAAAAATTTAATTTTAGTAAAAAAATAATTTAATGAGGTAAAAAATATTAAAATTTTTATAATTAATAAAACTTTTTATTTTATTAAATAGTAGAATAATAAAACTTAGCAAAAAATAAATTAAATTTTGCAAATTTTTATTACTTTAATAATTTTAGCTTTAGTAATTAATAACTAATAAGCTTTTAAATTTTAAATTATTTTAATATAAATATTATATATTTTTATTTTATTTTATTTTAGTTATATTTTTATCAACTTTTCTTATAGTACCTCTATTATCTAAGTTAGATATATAAAGTAATATAAAAGTAAGAAAATATAGCATTGCTTACTAAATAACTATACTATATAGTAAATTAAAAATATAATAAATTAAAATAATGATAATTATATATAAAGTAAAAAATTATATTAAACTATATAGTATTAGTAAAATACTTATAGTAGAATTATTATTAAACTACTAAAATCTAACTATAAGTAATAAATAAATAAAATACTAAAATTTATAAAAAATATTTATTTATAATAGATAACAAAAGTAATTAATTTTAAAATTATAATATTAAGTTAATACTTTAGTATACTTTAATAATTATTAAAATGAGGTAAAAATTTTATAATTATTAAACTTTTATTTATTTTAAATAAAGCTAAATATAACTTAATAACTTTAAAATAAAAATTATAGTTTTCTCTAAATTAAAAATTTTTATATTTAAAAAGAAAAAGAAAATTAATAATTAATAATAAAATATTTTATTTTTTTAAAACAAAAAAAGTATTAATCTAATTAATATTAAAAATTACAAAATTTAAAGAAAAAAAACTTAAATATTAGCTTTAAAAATTTTAATAATAAGAATTTTTTAAAATTTTTAAAATAAGATAATTTTTTTTAAAAATATATTATTATCAGTTTAAAATAATATAAAGCAAGCATTAATTACTTTTTATAGATATATAAAAATAGTATTAATAAAAATAATTAAAATTTTGATAATAATAATAATATAATTAAATAATATTAATAAACTAAAAATAAAATAAAAACTACTTATTTATTTATTTTTAAAGTTAAATAATTAAAATAAAACCATATATTAATATTTATAAAAATTAAAAAATAAAGTATTTTTAAAAGTAATGTACTTATTAAAAATACAAACAAGTATATTTAAAAAAACTATATATATATAATATAATACTTTAATAGTTATATATTTAAAAAAAAATTATAATATAATTTTAATAAGTAAGCTAGTTTTTAAAAATTTAATTATATATAATAATAGCTTAAATATTCAAAAAAAATTAATATTAAACTTATAACTTTATAATTTTATATAATAATTACTATAAAAATTAAACTAAAAGTTATTAACTAGATTTTTAATATTAAGTATATAATTAATTTTATTTTAGTTAATTAATAAACTTACTTTTAATTTAATTTTTTTTATAAATTAATATTTTAAGCTTTATTTTATTTACTATATTATACTAAAATTATAAATAAAACTATATTAAATTATTTATTAAAATGTTGTTATTTTTATTTATATGTAGCTAAAAATTTATTAATTATAGTTATTTAGGTTTTTTATTAGTTAATATTTTATAATTTATAATATTTTTCTTATTATTCAAATATTTTTTAATTATTTATAAGGTATTAAAAATGTTATTTAGCTTTTTAAATTTAGAAAAATTCTAAAAATCATCTTAATTTATTAATTTTATATTTAGTTTTATTAAAATTTTAACTTTAAAATTAAAAACTTATTTAGTAAGTAATATAAATTATATGCTATTTTATAAAACTTAATACTTTTATAATTTTTTTTCTTTGATTAGTAGATTTATAATAAATATATATTTAAAAATATTAATAAATTAATACAATATTAATATATATATTTAAAATTTTAATTATATTATTATTAATATAATATTTTAAATTAAAATATTAATAAAATATTTTTTATTAAAAGATGTTTTTAAAAAATATATAAATGCTAGTTTAATATTAATTTTTTTATTTAAATTAAATAATTTAAAAAAATATACTATATAAAATGCTTTAATATAAGCTAGTTTAAATAAACTTTAAACTTACTAATAAAGAAAAATTACAACTTAGTTACTACTTTTTAATATATATATAATATAAATATTTTAAATAATTATACTAATACTAAAGCTATAAGCTTAGATTAAGTAATAGTCATAATAATTATTTATATTATTTAATATTAAATATAAAAAAATAAAAAGCTAAATATTAGTATTGGTTTTTTTAGTAATAAATAATTATAAATAACGTTATAAAAAGTAATAAAATACTTTATAGTTTATAAAATTATAAATTAACTAATTTAAAGTAGATAGTAAAGTTATTAATAAGCTATTAATATATTTAAATTTTAAAACTAAATTTAAAAATATTTTTTAAATACTTTTAAACATAATTTAAAACTAAATTTACTTAATAAACTATTTTTTACTATTAACTTTATTTTAATTTAATTTAATTATTTTAGCTTTTTTAAATAAGAAAATAAGCTAAACTTACTAAAATAAAACTATAAAATTTTTAATTTATTTTTAAAATATATTTTAAATAATTTTAAAACTAAGTTAAAAAAATAAAACTAATATATATATATAAATTATATATATATAAAATAAAAAAATTAATTTAAAACTTTTGTAAATAAGCTATTTAAATTTCTTTATCTTATTTTTAGCTTATAATTTAACTTAGTAAAAAATAAATAAGCTTTATTATTTTTATTATAATATTTTAAAAATTATATTTTTTTATTATATAAAATAATATTTTATTATTAATAATCTATTTTTTACTTATATTTTTAATTTTATTATTTAAATATTTTAGCTTAAATATAAATTTACTATATTTATTTTTAACTTTTTTAAATTAGCTTTTTATACTTTTATAAAAATTTAATATTTAATTAAAAAAATCTTAATTTTTTTGTTTTTATATATACTTTTTTATATTATATTTACTATTTAAATAAAATATTTAACTAATATTTTAGTTTATTATAAAAAATATTTTTAAAATTTTAATAAATAAACTATAAGTATTTATTTTAGTATAAAAATCTTATTTTTTTTTAAAGCTATAATACTATTTACTAATAATAATTATATATATATATTTCCTTTTTTTAATTTTTCTTCTTTTTTTTAGCAATTTTATTAAAACTGATATCTTATTTTATATATATTTTTTATACTTTATTTTTTCAAATTATAAATAAATACTATTTTTATTATAAAAAATATATTAAAATAAAATCTTTTTTAAAAAGCTAAAATTTAATTAAAGTTTTTATAAAATATTTAAAAATAAATTTTAACATTTTTTTTTAAAGTTCTATAATATTTTTATTTTTGCTATTAATATTAGTATTTTATATCTATATATATTAAATTAATAAATTAAAATTTTTAATAAATATATATATATCATATTTAGTTACTATATTTATATAATTAGTATATTAGAAATATAAATAAACATTAATATATAAACTACATTTTTTTCTTAAATTTAAATAATTATTAAATAAATTATATAAATATATTTACATTATTAATATTTTATTTAATTTAATTATAATAACTTAATTATACTATTATAAATATAACTTTTATTAACATTGGTATATTATTTTATTTAAATTAATATTTTTACTTTATTTATAAAATTTTATATATAATTATTAAACTTATTTACTTTTATAGCTATTACTATTTAATATATTTTTATTAAATTTAATTAATTTAGTAACTATTTTATTTTTTAATAATCTATTTATAATATTAGCTTTTAAATTAATTAATTTATATTTAGTTATTTTAAATTCTTTTCTAAAATTTAAAAATAAATTTCTATTTTTATAAATAAAAAAATTTTAAATATTAATAAATTAAGTTCTTAAAAAGTTTTAAAAAGTTAAAATTTAAAAATTTAAATAAAATATTATTTAAATTTATTTATATAATAGATAAATTAAAAAAAAATTAAAATAAGCTTAAATATGTATATTTAAAAATTAATTTTTAAAAAATATAT